>CAVNYN010219780.1:0-35309 GCA_963692815.1 Nyctanthes arbor-tristis
ATCACACTGGGCATGAGATTTTCCAACAAGAGACTAGTTGCATATGAATAAAGGCACTATAGATTGATAAAAATGAATCTTATCGACCTCCAAAATTATTTTCTCCTCATCATGTGTCCCAAATTCCTCCATTAAATCTTTTGACTTGGCAAGATTCCCTTTGAAACATTCGAATAAACAGTATGTGAATGCAATGTCATCCACTTCCTTCTCTCTACGGCAAAGGATCACCATCATCATTATTTAAATCCATGTTCATATTATTAAAAACAAATTAATAGCAATACAAAATCCAAAAGAAGTACATCCTGGACATTCTAAACTTCAATTAAACTACCAGCAAATTACAGTGCCAAGTCTAGTACACTCAATCATTATTTACAATATCATCATTAGTTTTGTGTTGGACAGTGAAGATCTGCAACTAAATTTAGAGTGAAATTAATCTAAAAACCCAAACTAGCTCACCTAAAAGCCAAATTTGACAGCCAATATTTTTTGACTGAAATAAATACAATCAAGTCATATTTATATAAGGTAAAATTACAACAGCATAGCACCCAAAAAAAGTAAATAAATAAACAAAAAAAAAAAAGAGAGAGAGAGAGTGGGAAAGAGTATAGTAAACATATAGGCTGGAGCACCAAGAAAGGAGTTTAATTAATGTGGCAACTCATTGCAACAAGGTCTTTTAAGCCCATGAACCAGATTTACAAAATATCGACCTCAACACTACCGGATACCATAAACCGAACACAAAAGAGTTACCAATCATTTTTAAATAGTAATACATCTTCGTAAATTACCTTTTTCTTCTTTGAAACTCTCAAGGGGAGATAGGTGTGTTTCGACTTTTGGATTCGCCATCGTCAGTACCAAGGCAAAGCCTCCGAGTCGTGCTTCAATTGATTCTCCAAAAAGCCCAAAAACCTAGCCTTGAAGTCGACACCAAGATGTGAGGAGGAATTGGCAGTGGAGACGGAGAAGAAGGAAAGAGGCAACCAAGTGGCAATGCAGAGATGAATTAGGGGTTTTTGAAAAGGTGTTCTTTATTTCAATTTCAAGTGAAGTAGGAAATTGAAATTTTTTCCTTTTGTATGAACATAAGGGATTCTTTGTTTCGATCCTGTGTGAGGTGGGAAAGTGAAATTTTTAGTGGAAAATTGAAATTTTTTGGTGGCGTTGTTACTAACAAAGTTACCAACAGAAAATGTGTTGGAAAATTATAATTAATTTTCCATTTAATTTTATTGATCAATGCTAACGGATTACCAACAAGATTATACCAATTGAATGTTTTGGATTGGAAATTCGGTTGGTAATTTAGATATCTTACATAAATAATAATTAATAATAATATATTCAAGATCCTTGGTAATACGTTAATAATCCATTGGAAGTAGCGACAGAAAACTTGGCGTTGGTAATTTTCCGTCAGTGTTGCCTCCTTTTCTACTAGCGTGTGTCCCATTCATCTATTTTTAAAGAATCTAAGCGTTAGCACACGTCTCGAATTGTTAAAATAACAAAAGGACTATACAGTCATGAAACATATAAAATAACGAAACATGTATCGTTATGACATGTAAACTAAAATATTCTTCAAAAAATGAATGGGCATTTGAGTATGAGCAATATTAACACTTGTAAACCAAACTATATGTATAGATATCTATACATATTCATATATGCATGAACTTGGCATAATTGGACGACTCATGTATTTTTTTCTCAAACCAAAGTATAAACCGCAACAACATATAAACTATATTTATTAATTTCTCAAACAAAAAACAACACATAAACACTACCTAATTACCAAGAAATTACTTGAACACAACAATTACTTGAAGAAATGATTAGCAAAGCAGACCTAAAAGTGCAATTTATCGACATTGGCAACAAGCAGCATAGAATTTGGGCGAGTAGTCGTTGTTTGACCCAAACATATTTCAATTGCAAAGTATTTCAAAGAAGCACCAATGACTGTCGAGTTGCAAAGAAGATGGTGAAGAATTTTGAGGTGAAGGTGAAGAAACAATGAATTAGGGAATTTGAAACATAGATAGTTGAGGATATATAGTAACTTCGTATTTTATATTAATTTTAATTTAATTTAATTTTAAAATAGGTTTTTAGTCCAAAGGTTATTGGGCCAGTTTTAGTATTATTGAGAGTCATTTGGGCCAAATTCCGAAAACTAGGTATTTTTATGAAATTATTATTATTACTCTTGACAAAAAAATAAGTTGATCGTGTCATGTGTGAAAACTTTTACTCCACGTTTGGTGATTGGTACCTTTACAACACTTAAAAAGGATAATGTATTATTAACACGTAAAGTTATTTAAAGTGGAATGTAGGAATGGCAACGGAGAGGGTATGCTTTTCCCTGCTCCCGTCCCGTTAAGGAAACCCCTCACTCCATACCTGTCTCATACCTAATTCAATTGGGTATTGGATGGATACAGGGTGGGGGAGGTTCGGGGTGGGTACGAGAAAAATACCTATTACCCACCCCGTTAAGAAAATCCTAAAAAAATAGAAACTACATAAAAAAAACTATCTAAATTATCATACATCAAGCCTAAATTATCATACATCGAGCCAATTTTAAAAGTAATGGTGTTAACCACATATGAGATTTAATAATTTCAATTCCCAACTTTAATTTTCTATTTAAACAAGCAACTGAAATTTTGCCACCTATTTGAAAGTTATGTCTTCACTTATTATATTTTACTTTTTGCTAAGTTTTAGCATATTCTTTTTTGAAATCCATAGAGTTCAGCTGCTTCTTGCAGTTTGTATCTATTTTTTAATTTAAAAAAATTATATTATCAGGTCAGGGAGGGTTGGGGTAGCCAATACCTGTCCCCGACTCGATAAGGGTTCGGGGCAAGGAATTTTGCAATGTACCCGTCCCAATAGTTAACAGGGGGAGGTAGTACCTGGCCGTTTGGGGTGGGTCCCTGTAGGTATAGAGTTTTAAGTCTAAAATTGCCATTCTTAGTGGGGTGGTAACATGTTGATAGCATGTCGCATCACTCTGATGCCTTTATGGCATGAGGTGTTTGCTGGTTGAACATTACTATTATCATGATTCATATCTGTGGATGACTACTAGTGCAAATATATTCATTCTTGTAAGGGCATATCTAATGGTGCACCATATGTCCCAACATATGTGTGGAATAGAATTGAAAAATTAAAAGTGAATTGTAAAAGTAGTTGAACACCTGCCTATTGGTTAATTATTGGCATATTTATTATTAGTCGGATGTACTATAGGCATGTTTATTATTAGTCATATGCACTCTGTAGAATATTTTTAAATTAAATATGATGTTTTTACTATGTTACTTTTTAACTAAATGACATATTTAGTTAAAAAGTCAAAAATAAAAAAGTTAAAGATAGCTCGAAAAATGTCAAATTGATTGTGTCATGTTTAATAAAAAAGTTACAGTCACATATAGACTTATTGATTAACTAAAAAAATGACATATCGTAAAGATCACATATAGAAAAGTTATATTTAATTAAAAAGTCACATATAGAAATAAAAAATTCACATATAAAAAAAGTCAGATTTAATTAAAATTTACATTAATTATCACTTTTCTCTATTTAAAAGTGACAAACTAATTGGTTAAGAGTATCGAAATACTAGAGTTTTTCCTCTGGAATGCTAGTGTATCTTCATATTGGTTTTTATTTATTACCGTTTCCAAAATCAAGATTAGTCACAAAATGGAAGAGTCTTTGGAAATCAAGAAAGTGGATTTTTTTTTTTTTTTGGGGAAGGAAAAATGTGATTTTTTTAGAGAGGAAGTTGCAAGATGTGACCACTTTCAAATTGTTATGCGTACGAGTAGATCACTTTATAAAGTTGTGCAAAATGGCACATTGCCATATTTTTTTGCCATAAATGCCGCTGTGTAATTGTGTAATACCATTTTTATCCTTTTACACAAATGCCCTACTGAAATCTACTTATTATAAATTTCTTTGTCATATGTTTTATAAATTTCTTTCTATAAATCTACTTATTCTTTCGACTTATTAAAGATTTCTTTGCCATGTATTTTAGTAGGACTTATATCTATATGTATTTATATTGATAAAATATAGATTATAATTGTACTTTTAAAAAAAAGGAAAAATGCCAGTCAATTTTTAGTCGTTATTAGGAAACTCTATTTTTATTGGTTTTACACACTAAAGTAAGAAACTAACACCTTAAGTCTAATCTAGTAAGTCACCATGTTAATGCTGCTGGTAGGTGTGTTAGGTGTGGAGAGTTTGAGTCAAACTCTTATGTTTTTGGGACTTGCACCTGGTCGAGGCGGGTGTGGAAATTTTGTGGATTGTGGGGTGTTGTCAAGCCTCTGTTGATGGGCAACATTACGGAACTGATCGAGGCTATTTTGAAGTTTACAGATCACGCCATGGGGGAGGTCATTTGCATGCTCTTGTGGATTATTTTGTAGGAATGTAACAGGGCTATTTTTACCGGTAGTGAGGACGCTTGGGAACTTCAGGTGGAGCACAGTCTTGAATATCTAGCGGTGTATTAGCGAGAGAATGGAGCAATGAGGAGCAAAAGGGTGCCGGAAATTACCCGATCAGTGCGATCAGACCCAAATACAGTAAGGGTCTGTTTCTTCTGCACGGATGCTGCCATTCAAGAGACGAGGGTGGGACTGGGGGTATCTTTTGCCATGGAAATGTGGTGATTGGAGCTTTTGCAATCTGCCAGCACCGGTGGTATGGAGTGGAGGAGGCGGAGGCGCTTGCTTGCCGAGTTGGCCTTAGATTGGCGGTCGAGAATGCCGATGTTCTTCATGAAGCTCAGGTAGATGCTCTTCGGGTTGCCCACGGAGTTTAGGATCAAAAAATCTACTGGGGCTCTGGCTCCGATCTATCAGCATATTTGTAACGCCCCGAGTTCTGAATACCTGGAACGTTAGTTAGATCTTTTCTAACAACTTTTCAAATAATTTGACCATTTGAATTTAACGGTAAAGTGCGAAAATTCTTTTTTGAACAAAATAATAAAATTGCTTCTACATAAAACCTTCAATTAAAAGACATAAATCCTTGATGATAAAATCTTAAATAAAGCTAGAATTAATAAAAGACGGTTCAAAAATTAATATCCACCATCATACGCGCCACCGGCTCCAGAATCTGAAAATTATCAATTTATGAAAGTGATGAGTATTTCATAGAAATACTCAGTAGGTTCAACGCATATAATAGTCAACTTAGATAGTAATAGCATATATAAACATGCAATTAAATTCTTAAAAACAGGATCTCAGATCTCAGATAAAATCGTACATTCAAGATGCACATTCTCATGCATTAATATGCAAGTTCTCATGCTTAAGCAAGTATTCTTATTCTTCATAATTAATCTCATGTATATATCATACTTCTCATGATCACAGTTTAATGCACATAATTACCATATAAGTTAACTAGAAATGCGTAAGTTTTAAATAAATAGTTTTTCTAAAAGAAAGAACCTACCTCAAATGAGCTTTCTCGAGTTTGAGCAAAAGTCTTGAAATTGATCACTTACACTCGCGCATCGTCTACAAAATAATTAGTTTTAATTAGGAAATTTGAAATTTTAAAGTTACATAAAAGTAGGGACTTAAATGGTGAACAGTAAAAGGTTTGGGCTTAAAACAAAATTCTCAAAACTTTTGGGCTGAAAAGAGTATTCTGAGAATTGAAGGACTAAAATAAGAAAGGAGTAAAGATGGGGGCTGATTTTGCTTGAAATAAGCGTTTTGGGTCAACTAGAGTCTAGGAACTAAGTTTTGGACTAAAATGACTAGGATAACACTTTTGGGGGCTGAAGTTACAATTAAATTTAAGTTAAAATGACAATTTCTTGTCATTTGGGACCGAGAACACAAGGTTTAGGGCGAGAGAGAGAGAGTGGGTGCATGCGTGCAAGGGTGAGACGGAGTGATGGTGGACTATGGGTGTTGAGGAATTCGCGAATGGAGGCCGTGCTAGTTGGGTTTGATGGTTCGTGGGTGTGGCAGAGAGGTCGCGGTCAAGGGTAGCGGTTTGGGGAAGTGCTCTCGGCGGAGGTGGCAGTTCGATGGGGTACGGTCGCGGCTTGTTGGGGGGCTTTTCGACAGATGAGGTTTGGGTGTTCTTGAGGTTCGGGTGTAGGGCATTTGAGGCCAAAGAAGCGGCGATGGTGGTGGTGGTTTGTTTCGGCTGTGGCGGTTTGGCAGTGGTGGGTGGTGGTCGGATGACATCAAAGATTTTTACCAACTGGAATGGAGCAAGAGAGAAATATATTGAGTGCTTTTGTTGTGAATGAAAAATAAATGAATGTAGCCTCTATTTATATTGATTTTTGGGAGAATGAGGAAGGAAAATGGTGAATGATTGAAGCCATTTTTCTCTCAATTTTTTGGTAGATTGAAGATTGATATAGAGGTGATTTGGGGACGTGATTTTAGGCTGATAATGGATAATTGATTTGCTGAAAATTGAGAAGGAAATGGACGGAAGATTGATTCTTGGATTGGGAGAAAGGAGTGAAATGCATCTAAAATTCTTTTTTTTTCTGTTTGTTACAACATTGTGACAGCCTCAATTCCACATCGCTTGGATAGAGAAAGAGAGACCAATTTATAAGCTAAGAGACCCACCCCAACTGACATGACGTCTTTTGGGTGAGAGCCCAAGAGCAAAACCGTGCGGGCTGGGCCCAAAGCGGACAATATCATGTCAAAGTGGAGCGGGTCGTTAGAGATGGTATCAGAGAAGAGCCCAAACAGAAGTGTGGCCAACGAGGACATTAGGTCCTCTTAGGTGGGGTGATTGTGACAACCTCAATCCCACATCGCTTAGGTAGAGAAAGAGAGACCATTTATAAGCCAAGAGACCCACCCCAACTGACATGAGGCCTTTTGGGTGAGAGCCCAAGAGCAAAACCGTGCGGGCTGGGCTCAAAGCGGACAATATCATGTCAAAGTGGAGCGGGTCGTTAGAATATTAAATTTTTGCTCCAACGATTAGGTGGAGTTTATTGTGTACATATTTCCCGTGAGGGAAATTCTGTCGCTCACAAGTTGGCTCATTATGCTGTTGCCATTCAAGGAGATAGCGTTTGGTTGGATAGCCTTCCACGCTCTCTCAGAGTTCTTGGACAATGTTTGTTTTTCTTGATTAATTTAAGGAATTTTCTCTTAAAAAAAAAAAACCAACTTAAGTCTAATAGCTGATTAAAAAAAAATCTAAAACATGTAAAAACAAAAAAAAAAAAACAAAAAAACAAAAAAGAAAAATGAAAAGATAAGAAAAGAAAAAGAAGCTGTCTAAATTTACCACGTGTAACTGTTCTTCTCAAAGTTGTTCCACAAAGACGTGACTGTTAAGAACTATTGCGATTGAATGTCGAGATATGCAGATAAATGGTATGAAATGTCATACTTACATTTTTTATCAAATTGTAATTTTTGATAATTATCGTACATAACTATAGAGACATACTTATAAATTGTATGGAATATCATACTATTTACATCTTTTGCCCGATGATTATTACTTCTAAGCTTTCAAAATTTAAGTGAAGAAGAAAGAAAAATTATTGTTTAAAGGGTACCAACGTAATTTTATTCAAAATATAGTCGTTATTGCACTAGTTTTTGAAATGCAACATACTTGAAATTGCTTTTTTAAATTTTGTCATTTTAGAAATTCCCTTTTTTTTAATGAATTCAAACTTATTTCATGAGACCCTATAGAAATTTTCTATGTATATACTCCCTCTCCATTTCGTAGAAATAGTCCTATGTTCTTTTGTCATCAATCACAAATTATAGTTCATTTTCCTCTAATTAATCTTTTGCCTATGCGTTGCAGGGGAAACCAAATGAATAAAAATGTAAGAAAATCAAAATAAATAAGAAATTCAATATTAAATAAAAAACCTTGAATAATGAATCAAAATATAATCTCAATGAGAAGAATCACAAAATACAATTATAATAAGGTTAGCCTTTTAAATTGATTTTTACTACTTTTAAGTTTAAACCAATGAAACCTAGATTTCAAAGTTCACCATTTATTAGTATATACAACATTAATCACTTAAAAGCAATATTCTAAAAAGCTAGCCTAGATAGCGCTTAGATTTGAAACTTAAGTTCTACGCTTCGTCACGCATTGTGCTTTATCACGTATTAATCGCACTTTTATCATGTATTAGTGCGTTTAGGCATGTCTAGCCCAACGTTCGACCTCGGCGCTTTTTCATACCTTACACTTTTTTGAACCTTGCTTAAAAGCATCCACAATGCTTGTGCTAATTTAAGTTGTCCATATAATAATCAAGAAAATACAATTTTAGTGATTGCTAAATAACTCAAAGGCAAGTTAATTTTAGCAATTGCTTAACAATCACATTATATGTGTTAAATTTAGTTATCAAAGTTTATTAAAGCCTAAGCAGACCCTACTATTATCAAAAGTTATCAGTCAAATATTATGCGAACAGGTTGATCAAAAAAATAAAACACAAATATAGAAAATATTGAAACACGATAGTATCACACCCGTACAATGCTCAGACATAATTTATTGACAAAATAATTTATGTTTATAATCAAAACGAAAAAAATAATGAGGGCAATATAAAAAAGAAAAAATTGTAGAAAAGTCAAATTACATGTAGCAAAATTCAATTATGACAAGTTTTTTCATAAACTCCAACTGTAGCAAGATTTTGACAATAAATAAACTGAAATAACCTTGACCCAAGACATACCAAAGGTAGCATAGAGCTTCCAAACTCAGACTCCATATTTAATGCATTGCATTTTGTGGTTCCCTAGTTTATCTCATCTTCATTGGAAGCCCTTGGACTGTTCTTGACCACATCCATTTAAGGCAAAAATATTACTTTTTACACTTGGACTCGGGGATTCAATTAGGGGTTCAGGGGATCCAACTGGGGTTACAGGAGGCTAAAAAGCAATCAAATTGAAAATCACATCAATTTCCCTGAAATCGGAATATTATCTCTTTGAATCGTTAATTCCATCATCTATTCTTGGTAACACCTGACATTTGCTGTTATTATGAATTGCCATCTTGTTGATCTACTTTCCTTCTCTAATTATCTCCCGTCAGAGACTCCACCAAATTTCAATTTCAAAAGTCTCTTTTTGTATTCTCTTGAGAGGTGTGCAATTAGGTTGTTTAATTTCTCCATATTGGTGCTTTATAGTGTGTTTTATTACCTTAAGTTAGTTGTTTGTGGTTAGTTTGTTTATTTGGACCAAGACCAAGGAGAAAGTAGAAAAAACCAAGTTTAGAAGTACTTTGCAAAGTTTTTGGAACTCAGGGACCAAAGTGTTAGACAACGGCACTTGGAGGACTAAAAATGAAGAAAATAAAAAGACAGAATTGCTGGAAAGGCTCTTCGATGGCAGAGAATGCAGGGCAGGTGCCCTGTTGGCTGAGGGTGGCCGTCCTCCCTTATGTACAAATTCGCATATGTTTTGAACTCTATTTTCGGCCCAGATTTATGCATGATTTTTGGGGTATTTCTGGGGGTTTCTCAAGAACTATAAAGGAGGAAGAGATGGGAGAAAAAGAAAAAAAACTCTAGACAAGAATAATTGGAGAACACAAGGAGATTGAAGATCAAAGATACCAACTTTGAGACCGACATGAGCATGCGAGGCTAAGGCCTCTTCTACCTAGCTCAAACGGACGTTGATGTCTAAAGATTTGTTTTTCTTTTAGCTCTTTCCTTAACATTATTTCTAGTATTGTGAATTGGGATTGTTGTGATGTTCTATAATTCAAGATTATGATATTTTGGTGATTTTCTCTCGAAAGGGCCCTTCTATTGATGCATATATATGTCAATTGCTACAGTTAGGTTTTCAACACGTTTTTGTTGTTTTTCCTGATTCATTCGTAGGATCTAGCATTTTTAATTGTTAGGGATATCACAGCCTAAGATTACAAAGCAAGTTTGCGATTTTTGTGTGTTAGTCTAACCTATTTTTCTTGTGCTACGCATTGGCTTTGCATTAAAGTTGGTGAACTTACTCCAAGTTGTCCAAGGGTAATAATCTAATAGAAGAACTTATTCAGATTGGTTACAGCTTAAGGAAAAATTTGGGTAATTGATGCTTAACAATATCTAGGGTTAGAAGTCCCAATTACATGCTAGAAATGAGCTTATTATTAATCTAGACTCAATAGAACAGAGAATTAGGCGTGTCTCCTCATTTATCTTCTCTACTCAATTTATCAGTTGCATTCTTACTTGTCTTTTGATTTTGTTTTTATACACAATTCAACTCAAAACTCCCAATCTCTAGTTAACATTTAATTGCTTGATTTGTTCACCGTTCCATGTGAGTTCGACCCTCACTCCGCTATTACAATTCTATTTAAACACAAATAAGGAAATTAGTTATTTTTTGGCGTGTTCGACAAGCGACCAAATTTTTGTCGCCGTTGCTGAGGAACGGTACGGTGAATTAAGTGATTTTGTTAATTAGTTTTATTTTTGTTTATTTATTTTTCAAATAGATTGCTTACTAATCTCAATTGTGCATGACTAAAACCTGATCATCTTATCAATCTCCATTGTTATTTGATCTAGAACTTGAGAGAACTTTGTGCAAGTTGAGAAAAGAAGCTAAGAAATCCACGAATGAGACAATGGCAACAACCTCTCTGCATTACCTCTCCTGCATTAGCTGAAAATGTCACCTTTGAACTTCAATTAGAACTAATTCATCTATTACCATCTTTTCATGGCGTAGTAGGTGAGGACCCTAACAAACATCTCACTGAATTTCATGCGGTATGCACAAGTCTGAAACCACCGGATGTGACTGAATAGCAAGTCAAGCTAAGGACTTTTCCATTCTTATTGAAAGATGCAGCTAAAGATTGGCTATATTATTTGCCATCCAGGACCATCACAACATTGAATGGGATGAAAAAAGCATTTTTGGAGAAATACTTCCCTACCTTAAAAGAGGCGAACATTAGAAAAGAAATATGTAGGATCGGATAACAATAAGGAGAGCCCTTGTATGAGTATTGGGAGTGCTTCAAGAAGCTTTGCACTAGCTGCCCACATCATCAAATAAGAGATCAACTCCTAATCCAATACTTTTATGAGGGATTATCTGTAATGGATTGGAGTATGATCGACGTAGCAAGTGGTGGTGCATTGGTGGAAAAGATACCTGACGTAGTAAGAACCCTAATTGCCAATATAGCTGAAAATTCTTAGCAATTTGGTTTTTGTCAAGACACATCTGTAAGAAGGGTAAATGAGGTTTAGATATCTGATATTGAACATCAACTATCTGAATTAACCTCTCTTGTTAGGCAACTTGCTATAGGGAATGCACAGTAAGTAAAGGCATGTGGAATTTACTGTAAGTGGGTTATCCAACTGATTCATATCCTATGCTACAAGAAGAAGGAGTTGAGCAGGTTAAGGCTGCAGAAAATCCTCCATTCCAGAACAAACAGTATAATCCCTATTCCAACATCTACAATCGGGGATAGAAGGATCATCCTAACCTCAGTTATGAAAACAGACCCCAGAACTTCTTCCCAAACCCATAACCAGGGCAATTCCAACGGAGGCCTCCACCACCACATCAAAATCCAGGTATGTCATTGGAAGATATGGTTAAGACCATAGCTTCTAATGCTCTGCAGTTCCAACAGGATACCAAATCTAGCATCCAAAACCTGGAAAATCAGATGAGTCAGATGGTAACTGCCATAAACCATTTGGAGGCCCAAGCTGGGGGTGAACTACCATCTCAACGTGAGGTGAATCCTAAAAATGTAAGTGCAATGACATTGATAAGTGGGAAAGAGGTTGAGAGTCCTAAACAAGTGAAGCCTGCAAGGGTCAGTGAAGATACCATTGAGAGGGACATTGTAAAAGAAAAAAACAGATGCATCAAAGCCATAAGTAGAATTTAAACCTCCCATTAATGTTCAGTCAACTCTTCACCTTTTTCCTAGTAGGTTAGCAAAATCAAAGAAGGAAGACAAGGAAAAGGAAATCTTGGAGTCATTTAGAAAAGTTAAAGTGAACATCACACTATTAGATGCAATCAGACAAGTGCCAAGGTATGCCAAATTTCTCAAGGACCTTTGCACCAATAAGCTGAAACTAAAAGGAGATGATTAAGATCAAGATGGGCGAAAGTGTATCTGCCATGTTTCAAAAGAAACTTCCACCAAAATGCAAGGACCCCGGTATGTTTACCATTCCTTGTAGAATAGGTGGTACAAAAATTGAAAAGGCTTTGATAGATTTAGGAGGTCAATTAATGTCATGCCTCGTTCTATTTATGCTTCTCTAAGTCTAAATCAGCTAAAAGAAACGAGTGCTCTTCCGATCTATTCAATTAGCTGATAGGACTAATGTTTTTCCAGACGGAGTAGCTGAAGATGTGCTAGTTCAAGTAAATGGATTAGTTTTTCCCGCTAACTTTTATGTCCTTGACATGAATGATGAGTCCATCCCTAACTCTATACCTATCTTATTGGGATGACCCTTTATTTACACTTTACAAACAAAGAGATGCACGTAGGGGGACACTTACTATGGAATTTGATGGGAAAGTAAGTCAGTTCAACATATACGATGCCTTGAAACACCTTGATGATGCATGTTCTTGCAATTGATATTATTGACCCCTTTGCGGAAGAAACATTTTAGTTTAGTTGCAGGGATGAACTAGAAATAGCTTTGACTGAACATCTTGAGATGGGAGCAGAGGGAGAGAGTTGGCGTTTAGCCAGGAATTAGAAGAGACAGTGGCAGCCCTATATTCTTTTGCGACCGGTGCCCAAAAGGTATGCAATTTGTACTACTCAATTGCCAGAATCTACTAATAAATTGTTACCTTCTATTGTGTAGGCTCTCACCTAAGAATTAAAGCCATCACTGGCTCACTTGAAGTGTGTCTATCTTGGAAAGAAAGATACACTTCCAGTAATAATCTCAGCCAAATTGACACCAGAGCAAGAAGACAAGCTAGTGCATATCTTAAGAGATTATAGAGGAGCAATCGAGTGGACCATAGCTGACATAAAAGGATAAGCCCTTCTATTTGTATGTACCAAATATTGCTTGAAGAAGATGTCAAACCCGTAAGGCAGGCTCAAAAGAGGTTAAATCCCCCAGTGATAGAAGTTGTGAAAAATGAGATTTTGAAGCTCTTAGAGGTCAGGGTGATTTACCCTATTTTTGACAGTAAGTGGGTAAGTCTGGTTCAAGTTGTGCCCAAGAAATCAAGTGTGACAGTCATGGAGAATCAAAATGGTAAACTGGTTCCCACCCAGGTACAGATCGGGTGACGGGTATTATTGATTATAGGAAAATAAATTCTGGAACCCGAAAGGACCATTTCTCCTTCCCTTTATTGATCAAATGCTTGAAAGTTAGCTGGACATTTTCATTATTGCTTTTTAGATGGCTTTTCAGGTTATTTCCAGATTGCTATAGCACCAAAAAAAAGACTACTTTCACCTGTCCATTTGGTACGTTCACTTATCGCAGAATGCCTTTTGGGTTTTACAATGCCCCTGTAACATTTCAAAGGTGTATGATGAGTATTTTTTCTGAGTATATTGAAGTATTATTGAAATCTTCATGGATGATTTTAGTGTTTGGGGTAGCTCATTTGATGACTGTCTAAACAATTTAATGTTGATTTTGAAAAGATGTATTGAGATTAACTTGATACCTAATTGGGAAAACTGCCACTTCATGGTGGAACAAGGTATAGTCTTAGGCCATATGGTGTCAAGTAATGGAATTGAAGTTGATAAATCTAAGCTAGATTTAATTTCTGCTCTACCTTACCCCATCAGTGTACGGGATATTCGATCTTTCCTTGGACATAGAGGATTTTATCGCAGGTTTATCAAAGATTTTTCAAAGATAGATTGACCTTGTGTAGCTTATTACAAAAAGATATGGCCTTTTAGTTTGATGAGCAATGTAAGCAGGCATTTGACAAATTAAAAGAGCTGCTGACTCTTCCTCGTATAATTCAACTGCCAGATTGGAACCTCCCATTTGAACTCATGTACGATTCTAGTGATTATGCTGTGGGGACGGTTCTAGGCCAACGGGTTAGAAAGGCAGCTCATGTGATTTACTATGCCTGGAGGACTTTGAATGTTGCACATGCCAACTACGCTACGACAGAAAAAAACTTTTATCAGTTGTTTATGCTTTAGAAAAATTTCAGTCATATTCGTTGGGTACTAAAGTAATTATTTTCACTGATCATGTAGCTTTAAAGCATCTCTTAGCAAAAAAGAGGCAAAATCCAGGCTAATCAGGTGGATTCTTCTCCTCCAAGAATTTAATTTGGAGATCAAGGATAAAATCGGAGCTGAAAATATGGTGGCGGATCACCTTAGTCGGATAGTTCGAGAAAAAGATGGCATACCAATAAAAGAAGCCTTCTCGGATGAAAGCTTGGTTGCAGTAGGTGTGGAAATCTCTTGGTATGCAGATATGGTAAATTTCTTGGCAACAAAACTACTACCTGCTAGATGGGCTAAGCCAAAGAGAGACAAGCTCAAAAGTGATGCTAAATATTATATATAGGATGAACCCTACCTTTGGAAAAGACGTGCTGATCAGGTAATAAAAAAGTGTGTTCCTGAATCCAAATTTCAGTCAATTCTGACTTTTTACCACTCTTATGCTTGTGGAGGCCATTTTGGTCCAAGAAGAATAGCCCAAAAGGTGTTAGGAAGTGTCTTTTATTGTCCATCCTTATTTAGAGATGCATGTATATTCTATAAAGCTTGTGATAATTGCCAGAGAACAGGTAAAATCTCCCAAAGAGATCAAATGCCCCAGAATCCTATTCTTATTTATGAAATCTTTGATATTTGGGGCATTGATTTTATGGGATCGTTCCTTACATATTGTGGGTATACATGCATTCTCTTAGTAGTAGATTATGTCTCTAAATAGGTGGAAGCAAAAGCTACCACGACTAATGATTCTAATGTTGTTGCAGATTTCGTCAAAGCTAACACCTTTAGCAGGTTCGGAGTGCCAAGAGCTATCATAAGTGATAGGGGAACCCACTTTTGTAATAGGTTGATAGAGGTTTTGCTAAAGAAATATGGGGTGCTACATAGAGTTTCAACATCTTACCACCCTCAAATGAGTAGTCAAGCTGAGATATTGAATAGAGAAATCAAGTCCATTTTGGAGAAGACGGTATGACCTAATAGGAAGGATTGGAGTTTGAGGTTGGTAGATGCATTATGGGCTTATAGGACGGCTTACAAAAAACCAATTGGTATGTCCCCTTACCGTTTGGTGTTCGGTAAGCCTTGTCACCTCCCAGTTGAAAATGAGCACAAGGCTCATTGGGCAATAAAGCAATCCAATGTGGATTTTGAAGAAGCGGAAACTCATAGGAAGCTGCAATTGCAAGAGCTTGAGGAATTGAGGAACGAGGCATATGAGAATGCCATGGTCTACAAAGAAAGAACCAAAGCGTTTCATGACTGAATGATCTCAAGAAAAAGCTTTAAAGTAGGACAAAAAGTCCTGCTTTATCATTCTCTGCTCAAGCTTTTCCCAGGCAAGTTGCGTTCTAGTTCGGTTGGTCCATATGTTGTAATTCAAGTATCTTCTTATGGTGCAGTAGAAATAAAGAGCTTGAGGGCAGATAAGATATTCAAAGTCAATGGCCATTGACTCAAGCCATATTATAAAGGTTTTCAAGTCTGCAACATTAAGGAAATTGTTTTGGAGAATCAGATGTTCATATTTTGTTTTGTGTTTTGTTTTTGTGTTGTTCTGGAACTAACAATGGTTTAAGTGTGGGGAATTTGATAGGTGTGTAATTAGCTTGTTCAATTTCTTCATACTGGTGTTTTACAGTGTGTTTTATTACCTTAAGTTAGTTGTTTAGGGTTAGTTTGTTTATTTGGACCAGGACCAAGGAGAAAGTAGAAAATAACCGAGTTTGGACGTACTTTGCAAAGATTTTGGAACTTGGAGACCAAAGTTTTAGACAATGAAATTTGAAGGATTGAAAAGAAAGAAAATAAAAAGATGGAATTGCTAGAAAGGCTCCTCGATGGAAGAGAAGGAAGGGCGGGCACTGTGCTTGACAGTGCACCCGTCCTGTATGTGGAGAAACCCAGAAAAGTTAAGACAGAATTAGGAGGGCTGGTGCCCTGCTGGCTGAGGGCGGCCGCCCTCTCTTATGCGCAAATTTCCATTTGTTTTCGACTCTATTTTTGGCCCAGATTTATGTGCTTTTTGTGGTATTTCTAGGGGTTTCTCAAGAACTATAAAAGAGGAAGAGATGGGAGAAAAACGAAAACAAACCCTAGATAAGAATAATTGGAGAACACAAGGAGATTGAAGATCGAAGATACCAACTTTGAGATCGACATGAGCATGCAAGGCTAAGGCCTCTTCTACATAGTTCGAGGGGATGTTGATGTCTAAAGATTTGTTTTTCTTTTAGCTCTTTCCTTAACGTTATTTCTAGCATCTTGAATTGGGATGTGATATTTTATAATTCAAGTTTATGATATTTTGATGATTTTTTTCTTGAAAGGGCCCTTCAATTGATGTACATATATATATCAACTGCTAGAGTTAGGTTTTCAACATGTTATTTTTGTTTTCTTGATTCATACGTAGCATCTTGTGATTTTAATTGCTAGGGATATCCCAGCCTAAGATTACAAAGCAAGCTTACGATTTTTGTGTGTTATTCTAACCCGTTTTTCTTGCGCTGCACATTGGCTATGCATTAAAGTTAGTGAGCTCACTGCGAGTTTTCCAAGGCTAATAATCTAATTCAAGAACTTGTTCGGATTAGTTACAACTTAAGGAAAAATTCGGGTAATTGATGCTTAACAATACCTTGGGTTAGAAGTCCCAATTGCATGCTAGAAACACATTTCAAGAGCTTAAGAATAATTAATCTAGACTCAACGCAATTGAGAATTATTCGTGTCTCCTCATTAATCTTCTCTATTCACTTTATTAGTTGCATTTTTACTTGTCTTTTGATTTAGTTTTTATACACAATTCAACTCAAAAACCCCAATTTGTGGTTAACATTTAATTGCTTGATTTGTTCACTGTTCCCTATAGGTTCGACCCTTACTCCACTACTCCAATTTTATTTAAACACGAGTAAGGAAATTAGTTATTTTTTGATGCGTTCAACAAGCGACCATTTTTTTGTGAGGGTCATACACAAACTCTTTTATCCTCCCCCCATTTTTTTGACTAAAGCCTGGTGAGTTTGAACTTTCTTTTTTCTTTTTGTATTTCCAAACCTTGATTGCTTGACAAGAAGTTTGGCTTGGATTGAAGTATTGAAGGAAATAGGTAGACGAGAGCAGTAATGGGTGATAAATATTTTTTCCTTTTTTTTAAATGCAAATTGAATGGATGTTGATGCTCGATGGATGAATTTTTCTTTTTCTTTTTCTTTTATAGTGTCTATGTTACAAATGAGATAAAGCATTTTTCGGACATTATTTACTATTTATCATTTATTGATAACCAATCACAAATACTAAAATTTAGTAATTAATTGATACATATTGCTTATATCTATAATAATCTTGTAAACTGATGTATTGTTTCTCATAGGATGTTCTTTATTTTATGAATGAGGTAATTTTATGATGATTATGGGGTTCTATTTACTTGGTCAATTCTATTTCTTATTAAATAATTTGATGAATATTTTTAGTCGTTTTGTTGAATTTTTTAATGTTGGTGAACTAACGAACGCTATTAATTTCTTTCTATGGAGCATACTAGGATATGATGAACGGACGACGTATTAATTATTGTCTAATTGATTCGGAGAGATTGTTGATGCTTACGTGTTCAATGATTGTCGTTGGCTCACTATAGTATCTAGTTGGAGCTTAAAAAGTTGCCAATTGATGTCATTAAACTCATATTTTCTAGCTTCTACAATGGCTAGACAACAAACCCTTGCAAAGGACTTGATTGAAATGGCTATAGAGTCCACGTAGATGTTATATGTAGTTTGCGGCCTCCCATATTTGTACCTCATTTCTATATTGGCTAGACTGCAAGCCATAAAAAATAGAGGCAATTCCAGTGTGATTATGCTAGTATATAGTATGTATATTCTATCGCGACCAACATTTTACACCATGTGTCATATACCTTTGGTTTCTTCCCATAGTGAAATAAAAGAGATGAAAAAATAAAAATAAAAACTTATAGATGTAGCCAAACTACTTTTAATAGCTAAAGCATAGCAGCCCCAAATGTTGTATTCTGTATCTGATTATATGTGTTGAAAGCTCAGTGAAATGAAGAGGTTGTTGGTTGTTTGATGCTTTTTGTACGGGGATATATGATGAATATCTAAGTCATTTAAAACCATACTTTTGTATTAATGTTAATTCAAAACTATTATATAATTTTCCTCTAAATTTAATTTTGATTTCTTGTTTCTGGAGAATTCGTGGTCCTTGGATTGCTGATTTTATGTGCAAGCATGCTTGCTAGCAAAGCCAGTGGTATATATTGATAAATATTTCATTGCCTTTGTCCTCATGTGTAGAATTTTATTCTGTACATGTGAACCATCAGACCATTGAGGAAGAATTTCCTTTCAAAGTAATCTTTTCTTTTGGCATGCCATGTCTTTCTAATGTATAAGGCATCGCTATATGTGGTAGACATTAAATATTCGAATATATATCACAAAGTTATCAACTATTTTGGCAAGCCATTTGATATATCCCACATGAAGCAATGTTGTCCTTGGCATAAGTTGAATATTGGAATATACGCCACAACTTTATTGCTAGATGTTCACAGTTTAATACTGGATTGTGTTTTTTAAGTAGAGTGACAGATGCAATGCCAAATTCACTCAACTATGTTCTTTCCAACTACTCGAGAAAATTTAGATGGGTCTCAATGAACATCTGCCTGTAGGACGAAAAAGTAGCTCTGTTAGTGTTAGGATTTAAGTTTTAATTTCTCGTCTATTTCTATTAGGATTTTAATTATTTTCCTTATTTTAGTAGGACTTTAGTTTTCTGTTCCATATTTTAATTACTTTCTAAGATATACTAGGATTAGGTAAATTTGCACCCATGTAAAGAGGACTTATATATAGTTTTTATCGTTTCAATTATTAATAAAATTCTTGAGTTTTACTCAATTCCTTGGTGGATTCCAAGACTTGCTTAGTGGATTCAAAGATTTTATTATTTGCAAGGTTTCGCTTGAAATCTTGTTGCTTCTGTACTGCCTCAAATGGTATCAGAGCCTGAGATTTGTCGGACTCAATAGTGTTTACAATTAAATATTGATCGTCTGTGTTTGTGTTCTAATGGCGGGCGCTCCAATTACTAGAGTAGAATTTGATGCTCAGACCGTCGATTTGAAGAGTTGGATAAAAAAATCGATCAGATCCTAGCTCAATTGGAGACCATTGGGAATAAAAGTAACAGTGGTATGAACAATGGTGATGGTGGCGGTGGGAGAAACAACAATAGAGGAAACAATGAGCCGGATAGTAGAGGTGCCATACTTAGACCTCCAAGGGGCAAAACTGAGTCAGATTCAGAGGAGAAACCAGATCTGCGTCTAAACCCTAGCCCTCAAAAGCGCAACAACGTTGATGATTTCCGTATTAAGGCAAATATATTACTTTTCTATGGAAATTTGAAAGTTGAAGATTTCTTAGCATGGTTAGTGGAAGTTAAATGTTTCTTTGAAATCATGGAGATCTCCGAAGAGTAGATGGTAGATTTCCATTTGAAAGCCTCTATAGCTATATGGTTGGATCAGTTGCAGACTATTCAGTAGATGATGATGAGTAGATTTCTATCCGTAGATCATGTGCAGATTCTATACCGTATGTACTTAAATTGTGTGCACGGCAATCATAGCATCAATAGCTATACCAGTATTTTGATGTGATTCTGTGAATGTGACAGCCTAATAGAATTAGAGAATCCGAAGGTTGCTAGGTTAACTAGTAGGCTGAATGGATCAATCTAAGAGAAGATAGGGTTGTAGAATTTGTGGACACAACCAAATTTTCCTATTTACGATTCAGACAAGTATTGGAATGATGACCAAGTTTGCCACAACAGTAACATATAGGTGGCACATGCTTTGCATATTGATTTTGGTTATCCGTTTCAGGTTGATTTTGAACCTAACCCTGATTACTGCCTTTGGTGACCCAATTTACCTAAGTAGGAGGCACTGCTTGTTGCATTGCTTTGCCCTTTTCTACAGTATTAGGTGTTGGGGAATCAGCCTATAGCGCACTTGATTTTTACCGGTTAACCAAGTTATTAAGTTTGTATTATGTAAATTTTTTTTCCATAAAAGCTACATTCCATAACTTGTAGAATATATGTTCTCTTGATCATGAATTGTCCCATTATCCTTTTATAAAAATAGTTTTACTTAGTCAAATTCTCCTTCTTTCATTTGTATCGATACTAGTAGGCATATCAATGTTTTCTGTTGAATAACTAACTTTATGGTTTTATCGATATTGGAAGGTGTATCAATGCTTTTAATTAGTCATATTACCTTCTGTTTTATCGATGCTAACGAAAGTACATATTGATCTTTCTTAACCTCTGACAAATTGGTGTTCCTTATCATGTTTCTGTGGATCAATTTGTCCATCAGTCTGGTAACTTTATCTTCTTGAATTCAAATATTTTGTGCGTATGTTGTGATTTGCACACTTCTTTTTGTTTAATTGATTCATACCTTTCATCCCCAAATCTCTCTTCTGATTACCTGCTATTCTTCGAGTTTTTTTTTTTTGGCTCTTTTCTTTTCAGTGATAAGATGAAAAGAAAGATTTCTACAACTACTAACAAAGAGCTTGTTGCTAACCCAGGCAGAAAGCAAAGGAAGAAGGTTTCTGACAACAGTTTAAATTCTACCAGTGTAGAGAAGGAAGAGAAAAATCAAGATAGTGTGAATTGGATTTCAGAAGAAGAACATATGGAATATCCCAATCCCTACTTTTTTATGCCAAAGCTAAAGAAACATATGACAGTTGTACTAAGTTGAGAACGGTAATTATCGGTCGCCCTGTTAATTACAATTTCTTTAAGGATATGGGGTTTGAATTTATAGATTATTTTGAGAAATTTCAGTAGGATAAATTATTGAAATCCAAAACTGCAGTAAGTGAGGATTTAATCTAATATTTTATGCTAATATAGTACCAATGAAAGATGTTAAGGGTGGGGTGTCTTATAAGTTTAAAACTCAGTGATAAAACATTTGTTGTAGGGCCTGGAAATTTCAAAACAGTATATGGTCTTGAGAATAAGAGAGAATTGAATAAGCTAATTTTAACAAAAATGATGCATATCGTGCAGTTAAGAGAGAATTGAATAAGTTAATTTTAACAAAAATGATGCATATCGTGCAGTTTTTGGGTCTAAGAATGGTTCTAGGAGGGGTGCTTTGTTATCTCGGGACTTGGGAATTTTGTATCCTTTTTTTGTTCATGTATTAAAACCAAGATCGGGTCAATTTACTAAGGTGTCGGATGAGGATTTGTGGTTTTTGTGGAGCGTAAAGTTGGGTAAACCTATCAATATTTTCAAGACAATTATAAGGGAGATTATCTTAGCTTCTTAAAAGAAAGTCTTGAATTATTTCGGTTGGTTGAATCATTATGACTTTGTTGAGCCATTTAGAGATTTCTCTTCCTCCTTTTACCTATCATATGGGTCACCCAAACACTTTCATGTGTGAAACTACTATGAGACATATGAAATACATAGCTAGAAATGGTGAATGGGTGAAGAAAACCGATGTAAATGGGTAGAGGAACAAGAAGATGGGAAACAAGAAAACCGTTAACTCAATGAACTCACTGAAGCTGTCTAGGGACTTCAAGCTTCCAAGGAGACTACTTCTTGATATCTAGATTCTTACCCCTTTTATTTTGTATCCCTTAAGGAACTTATTTCTTTCTTTTGTAAGAATCAGTAGATGACATGTTTTTAGCTCATCTTGTGGTAAATGTTTTCTTTTGTTATCACCATTGAAGACTGGGTGTAGCAACTTAAGATCCAATGTTTTTGTATTTTTCTAAGTTAATTATGATAGAAGTGAATTGTACTGCAAATTTTGTTCTTCATAGTTAATGCATGTGCCTATTTAAGACATATATAGCAATTGCATATATATCATCAGAAAGAAACTAAGAAAGATAATACAAAGAAAATAAGCAAAAATAAATGCACTGCTCACAAGCCCTCGCTAGAAAGTTTGAACCAGTTGCTCGCTATGTGATTGAGGGGATTGTTGTAGGTTTAGCTCTAATACCATCACTTGTAGTGTACCTTGATTTTTCTCGGTTAACTAAGTTATTAAGTTTGTGTTATGTTAAAAAATTTCCCATAAAATCTACGTTCCATTACTTGTAGAATATATGTTCTCTTGATCACGAATTGTCCCATCATCTTCATAAAGATAGGTCTATTTAGTCAAATTCTACTTCTTTCATTTGTATAGATACTAGTAGGCATACCAATATTTTCTGTTGAATAAGTAACTTTCTGCTTATTGATATTAGGTGTATCAATACTTTTAATTAGTCATATTACCTTCTATTTTATCGATACTAACAGAAGTATCAATACTTTTTATTGAAATAACTAAAGTAAAGTACCTTCAGTATTGTGTTCCAAATGTGATTCTATACAGATATTAAGCTTCCCTAGTAGTTCTTTCCAAGGACATACAACATAATAACATCATTCATAACATACTTCATTGCTTCATCACAGTCACCATTACAAAAGCAAGGAGGGGTTATATTACAATGCAAAAGTTCTCCTTGTCCCTTGATAGGGTTCACCACTCTTTCTAAGTAGATTTCATACTACTATACTAAAGATTATATCCACGTAGCAAAATAAGTTAAGTATTTACATAGTTTCATTCCATTCATGAGACTTCCCATTTATTGCCTTCATAGTACTTGGACTTGATGTGTTCCATAGTCTCCGGGTTTTATTCAATTTGTACTTAAGTGGTGATATAGTGTTGAATGCCCAGGTACTTACCGTAGTAGTCCCAAATGTCCCACTCAGTCACATAGGTGAAAGTACTTCCGTCAGGCGACACTCCGCAAGAGCTTTAGGTTACTTCAAAGCAGTGTTCTAAAAGGCACGCCTAGGCACTAAGCCAAGCCTGCACGCCTCGCTTAGGCTATAAGCGGGGAAAAAGGCAGTCAACAAAAATTGTTGACCACTTGGGCGCGCCTAGGCGCGCTTTTTTCCACCTAGGCGAGGTTTTTTTTTTTTGGTTGCACTTTGAACATATGGTTAAAGTATCTTTTTACACTTTAAAGCTAAATATAAATGACCAAGACAAATATTAATTTGCCTCAAAGTCTACAAAATTTTCTTTACGTATTCACTTGGACAAAGGCCTATTTTATTTATAAGCCCCAATTATGTTATTTTTTTACAAAACTTCCAATGTGAGACAATCATTAAAACTAAAAACTAAACATAAAGGACCAAGGCAATTGTTAATTTGCCTCAAAGTCCATAAAATTTCCTTTACATAGTCACTTACACAAATGCTCATCTTATTTATAAGCTTCAATCATGTTGTCTTTTTAAAAAACTTTCAATGTAGGACAATCGAAAAACTAAAACAATACTACTAAATTTCTTTTTCAAGTTGGAATTTTTTGGCAAATAAACTTCTTTAAAAATCATCATTATTAGATTACTTTTTTAACAATAGTCAGGAACAATTGTTTTAATATATAATATTAATAGAATTTGTAACATTATAAAAATTTTTTTAAAGAAAATTATTCAGATTTATAATATGTTTGTTGACTCTATTTAAGTTATATGCTATTATTATATAATATATATATACACACACATGTGGAGATTTAGTTTTTTACATCTTCTCACTTATTTAAGTGGTTTTCTTATTGGTGAAAAAGGTGAAAAGAGTTTTTTTGCTTTTATTTTAAGTGGTAAGTGTTATTTATTTTTGACAATTACATTATTTTTGTAATACTTAATCCCTATAAATGTATAATAAAGTAGGAATTGTCCATCTTTTGCCTTTTAAAAATATCAAACTTGTATTATAAAAGTCTTAAAATTATAAAGTAGATATAATATTTATGATTTTACATTGATTTTAATATTTAGGAGACATATTTCAAATATTTAATAATTTTAGATTTGTTAAAATAAAAAAAAAGAAAAAATGAAAAACGCTTTTTAACGCTTAAGCATTGCCTAGGCGCGCTTAAGCTCGCAAAGCTTGAAGCTTGGGGTCGACGCTTTTTCGCGCTTCACGCTTCAGTGAATAACCTATGTACGTGCAAGAATTTCTTTTAAAAAACATGACTTTTTAGGGACCAAATTGCTCCACTAATTTCCCGAACGCTCATGAACTGGTTCAATTGGTACCATATATGAAAAGGTTGGTTTATAGACTACCTTGGTAGCCTACCACAACCTATATTGAACTTGTTTGAAAAGGCGTCTTGACTCCAATATTATGATCCAAACTCAACTAAAATTCTAAAATTCTGAGGGGAATACATAGAGTATCAATTCATCTTTTCAAACATGAATTTGCATAGCTATTATGCACAAATCAAAGCAACAACTTATCTTTAAATTTTGGTCTACAGCCATGGCTCACAAGATGCTTTATGACAAAACCACACTTTTCGGTAAGGAGAGAAGAAAGAGATAAGTCAATCCTAAGTACAAAGATCACTTACCTTTTTCTCTTAGTTTCTAACTTCCGATTCTTAAGCTTTTACCTGAGTCTTTGAAAAGGCAAAACAAGTGTGGTGTTTATTTAAGAGTTAAGTGAATTTTTTGGTTGAAAAGTGATGGCTATCAAATAACAAGCATATGCATTTATACACAAAACTTCAGAGGGCAAAAGAAAGTTTTTGGAAATCATTGCCCTAGACTTTAGCCCTGATGAATATCTCCCTAACCTTGATGACTAAGCCTATCTATCCTAATCATGCACATTACCACTCATATAGGGAGTATAATTTGTTTGGCCCTTTCTAAAAAATATGTATCAACCCAAAAAATTTAACCCCCAATTAAGCTACGTGGTCGACGATGATGCCATAATTGCTTGAATTACATTGGAAGACCTTGAGATTATCGCTTGAATGACAATCAAAGAAAGAATGCGATTCTTGATTGAAGAAAAATCAAAATAAAATGATGAAATGTCAAGATAACACAAAGTACAGGGACATCATACGCTGTAAACAAATGAACCATAATTATCCAGGTCACCCCAACATGTGTACAGCACCAGATCATGCCAGGTGTCGCAAAGTGGATGGCAGAACTCAAAAGTTTATTAAAACTAACTAATTTCTAACTATTATAAATAGACGATTGGGTCCTCAATCTTCCAAACACCGAACCAACCTCCTTTTCTTTCCCAAAACTCCAAAATTAATAATGGTGGAAGAATACCAATAAAAGCCTACCAAAACATTACCCTTACACTTGGAAAAGGGTTCTAACCATATATGGAAAGATCCTAACTCAAAAAATAGAGTTAATTGAGGAATATCAAGGCTTTAATGGCACTTTTCCACTTGGAATTATTCGAGGAATCTTTGAGTTGAGTAGCATGCGTATTGGTTCTACCTCTTGGCTCTCTCTTTCAACTCTCCTTTTCTCTTTTGGAACCCGTCTCTTCCTTTAATTGTATTTGGCTTTTGATGATTGATTGTGCACTATTGCTTTAGATAAACCATTGTTTCTTGTGCTTGGGCATTGCTAGTGGTGTTGTCTACCCGTTTTGCATTGCTTTGTGGTAATCTTTGTGGCATTATGACCTTACTATGTGTCTTGGTCATTTTGTATAATTTTATCATATGGCTTACGGGGTAGAGGCTAAACTAGTGTTGTGCCCGAGCTTTGTATCTTTGTATCTCTGTCAACTTGTGATCTTTCTTGCATTATTTTGAGTGTGCTAATATATGTTGTTATTCACTGAGTACTTTATATTCACTCCCCATCTTCTACAATCCTGTAGGTATTGAATAAATAGCTTTGTGGCTGGATCATCCCAAGGATGGAGAAGATACATGTATGTGATAGAGATTTCAGTGTGTGGCTAAGGTTTCATTATGGGTAGCCCACTATAGTTATTATAAAGTTATAATAACATGATATTATGTATAATAGTGTTTGACTCGTATCTGTAAAGTCTCACCTTCGATTTTGAATTGAGATATATATATATATATTTAAATGCTTCTACTACCGATATTTCGAGATAATATAGTAATAAATTTGGCAGCATGACTCTCTAGTTTAAGCTATTTTCTCCACTTCATCTTTAAGGATTTCCAAACAAGTATAAGTTCTTGCTAGTTCAATCAATCACCGTAGACGAATGATGAAAGTGAGTTTGTAACACTGTTCGGTCTTTGTTTGCCCGTCACATCTCGCTAGTTTTAGTCGGGTCGTTACATAGCCTATGTAATTCTGTGATAGTTAGCTGCCCTCTTTTTAGACTCCTTCATCTTCGCCTTCAAAGCCATGTTAATGGCCTCTTGCAATGTCCGCAAATTCTGTAACCCTATCTTCTCTTAGATTGATGCATTCAGCCCACTAATAAACCTAGCAACCCTCTGATTCTTTGATTCTGCCACGTTGTTATGTTCACACAATCGCATGAATTTTCTAGTATAGTTATTTATGCTATGATTTTCCGGCATACAATTTAAGTACATATGGTATCTGATATGCGCATAATCTGTAGTTAGAAATCTACCCATCATCAACTTCATCCTCCACCACGTATGATTTCAAAAAAACGTTCAACCTCCACTAACCAATCTAGGAAATCTTCAATCTTCAAATTTTGATAGAAAGGTGATATATCTACCATAATACGGAAATCACCAGAGTTGTTGTGATTTTGAGAGTTATGGTTTAGAGGTAGATCTGGTTCTTCCTCCAAATCTGACTTAGTTTCACTTCTTACAAATCTGACCATATCTGGCTTTCTTTATCAAATCCTTTCACTTCAAATTCTCCTAGTAAATTCGATCTTAACAATGGACTCTGCTTTTTAATATACGTCTTTAATAAATGCAGGTATAGCTGAGTAAAATCTAACGTAGATTATTTTTGCTTTAGTAATCCCAAAAAATATTTTAATAGTTGCTTTGATAGGATTTGGGAGTAGTGACATGTCTTTCATATCTCTACCTTGGTAGATGCATTGAATAAAACCTTGGTCAAACAGGTCACTTATTATTTTTGGTTCTGCTCTTGGTAATATAGTAGCTTTGTTAATCTTCTAATGACTAATAGTTTTTAGCCAGTCTCCTTCTTTTGTCCTTTGGTTCAGATATTCCACATAGGTCAAATACATCTGTAGCTTCTTTGTTGTTATTTCCTTCCTTTATAGCTCATTTACTGGTTTCTTGAGTATTTTTAAAAAAGTCTCCCTAGTTGGTCTGTAGTTTTGTAGCACCTCTATTAGCCGGCTTATTGATTCTGGCACATTGTTTCCTTTGTTGTTGTTTCTATCACCACCACTATTACCATTGTTCACACCATTGCCACCATTATTATTCCCAATGGTCTCGAATTGACCTAGAATCTAATCGATTTTTGCATCCAACTCTTCAAATCGGTGAGTCTGAGCATCAAATTCTATTCTACTAACTACAGCGCCTGCCATTATAACACGAACACAGACGATCAATATTTAACTGCCAACGATATTGAGTCGGGTAAATCCCAGGCTTTGATACCATTGACGCAGTACAAAAGCAATAAGATTTCCAGCAAAACCTTGCAAATAATAAAAACTTGGAATCCATCAAGCAAGTTTTAGAATCCACTAAGGAATTGAGTAAAACTCAAGAATTTTATTAATAATTGACATGATAGAAACTATACATAAAGCCTCTTTATATGGGAATAAATTTACCTAATCCTAGTATATCTTGGAAAGTAATTAAAATATGAAAAAGAAAATCAAAATCCTACTAAAATAAGGAAAATAATTAAAATTCTAGTAGAAATAGACGAGAAATTAAAACTTAAATCCTAGCACTAATAGAATTACTTCTTCATCCTACATTATATCTGCTTGACTACGAGTGAGCCATGTGTAATATCAATAAGTACGAGAAAAAAAGTCTTCCGATCTCCTTCCCTACTCCATTCGTTGCTCATTTTGGTAAATTGTCCTCCATGCATTAAAATAAACCTATAAGAGGTCTCTGTCCCTGCACCCATCAAGCATTGCAGATATACTAATAATAAGGCAACAGCAAAACATATGACTCTATACGTTATATTCTAGAATCTATAAATGTCCACGAGCTTCTAGACACTAGCTTCTACAGTTTGTACTCGAAGAATATTTGTATAATCTTCCACATTAAACTTTGATAGACTTAATAGTCGACTGCATTAACAGTCGACTGCAGTGTGAACTATGATATAACTTACAATAAAGATTCTCGTGTTATAATCATGGTGACGACCCTAATGTAAGTTGGTGTGAGTTTTTATTTGCATTAACATCAAAATAAAGAATTTTTATTTGTAATACCATGTCATTAGTTGGTGCGAGTGATCACAATTACTACATGGTGAGAGAAGAAGCAATGGATGTAGTAGTATAGTCTCTGAAGTGAGGTAACGACTTTAGCTGGCTTTCTACCAGGATTATACTCTTAGGAGTAGTGCTGTTAGGCTAGGGAATGATTTAAACATTGGCGTGTAATGGTTTTGAACTAGGAAACATTCCGGACCCAAGTGCATTTGTAACTTGCAACGATGAGTTTTTCCCCCCTTTTAAAACAGCTTTAGTGGAAAATGTTTTTACTTTGATTTTCAAAGCTTTAGGAAGTTTCACATTTTTTATGCAACTATCAACAATTACATCAAGTGCACTAAAAAATGGAAATACTTTTCTTAAATGGAAGCTGGGTATTTAAGGGGTATTGCGTCCATTTGGTTGTTGACTTTTGTCTTATACATAAATATAAATATTTCTCGTTAGTTTTGTCAATACATAATTGCTTTTCGCCGTTAGTGAAATTCTCCTTATAAAAAACTAAAATAAATTTTTCAAATTATAATGGAAACTATTATGACATTTTATAAAACACAATTATAGCATTCAAATATTCTCTAATAGCAGCGTTAGGAATATGAATTTTGATGCGAGTGTCTCAATTATGGAGACACTGTATACGTTGCACATTTATTTCCACCAGTTTTATGGACCCACATATAGAGGCCATGTAAATTAGTAGAAGATAATGCGCTACATACACCGGGTGCCTTTATAACGAAGACACGTAGTGTCCTCAGATCAGAACTCATACTAATCATAATTTTTCACGTTTTCAATGTTGGGGAGAATATCAAGGTTTTTAAAATTGATAGATCAAGAATATTAGAAATATTCACAATTATTATAAATTAGGAATAAATAGATTTAGATCCCCTATTATGGCTCAAATTTTAGGGAAAAGTAAAGATTAGGGAGGATATCTTGGTTTTTACCTCTAATATATATCACTAATATATAAAAGTAGAGATGTGTGTAAAACATTCACTTCCCCACTTTGTCCCGAACTTTTTCATCTTTTAATATCAACAATTTCTTATAATAATTGTGTAATTATTTAATATTTAAAATATTAGTAAATGACATCTTAATTATGCTTGAAAAGTTCCATCAAAGATAGGTTATAAAACTTAATAAATAACCACTTCTCTTGTGTCATCATCACTACTTCTTCTTCCTTTACTTTAGTACCATGTCTATTAGATATGTGTATTGTGTATGATTGTCGATCATTATTTACTAAGAATATGTCTTGAAAGAAAACTCTCTCGAAGATATTTAGTTTTTGAAGTTATTTATTTGTTATATGTAAATAACATACATATACTATGTATGAAATCATTAATTAATGATTACAAATTTACAGTTTTATAGTATGCATTAATGATATCATAAGTTTAAATGCAATTAAATACAACTCCATAAGTGCCCAATTAATCCAAAGATAGTTATTCTTTTGTTTTAGTGTAGCGACCGCATTTTCATGTGGAAATTTCCCATTTAAAGATTTTAAAGAAAATTCAAGTGTGTCACTACCACCCTAATCCTTTATTTAATCATTGGTCACGATAAAAGATTTTAAAGCATTCTAGTTCACTTTAAAGAAAAACACAGATTGTGATTAATTGGATCTTATTTTTTTTCCAATTTTTAAATCCAGGTCCAATTAATAAATTAAGTCTATTATCCAAGAAAAATTTGCCCCAAATTGCACTTATGTGATGGAACCAGTTCTTATATTTTAATTTTCGGCTCATTTAAATTAAACTCAATGTATTAAATCCATCTTGTCTTAAACTTCTTTTAGACCCAAATTAAACTTCAACTCTCCAGCCCCAATTTCAGGGAATATTTTGGGCTAATTCTTGCCCGATATAACTCCTAATGCTATTCGAACTTTGAGCATGTTTAGACTCAGATTTCAGATTACTGATTTTAATTCCACTTCAATCTACACTCTTATTCTTTCAGTTAATTGTTTTTCTGCAACAAGAATTAGATTTTCCCTTATTATCCTCAAGTCTCCCCTTACGTATGGACTCATCTCCTACGGTTTATATGTACATATCCACCCGCCAGACTCATACTCTTCTACCTACTCAAAATTACATAGCAACTATAATTCCTAGACACACGCTTCTATAAATTTCTGCAAAACTCTTCATACACTCTGAAACTCATATCCCTACAAACTCAAACCAAAAAACACATGCATAGAAATATACCCCTTGTAATTTCAAGTCCCTTTAGGGATTCACACGTCGAGCCAATATTACACATAATTTCAGAAATCACAAGTAGAGAAACAAATATTGCAAATTCTCATTCAAAGATACACATACACTCATGACTACACCAGTATACATGAAACACACACAAAAAGGCAGCCACCGCTGCCTTGGGTTGAACTCGGATCGACCACCGATTTCAACGTTACCTATCTACCTTCTCTTCCATACAGACACGTGTTCACCTCCCTGAGTCACAGCCACCACCCATTCACCACCACTGAGCCACCCTTCCACTGTCCTCCTTCCCAGCGCCACGAGTCGACCCAACAAGTTAGCCGATGTCGACCCAAACCCCTACCATAGACACCACTTTTCAGCCCAATTTTCCCACAATCCGAACCCCAAAATTAGAGATTTAAAAGCCAAGAACTTGGTTAACTCACCTCGGTCGACCTCTCTGTCCTTGAACCGCGACTGCCTCTGTCTCTCAGTCGCAAAACTCGCCAATCAACACTCTACCCAAGCCCTTTCGGCCAAACCCAAACTGTGATACCTTTCGTGAACCCCAAGGCACAACTCTTCCCTTTAACCCACGACTCATTGCCTCTGCGCGAAGTCCTCGAACCCTAGCCCTTACTCAAACCGCCTCAAACTGAAACTCAGTCCTGATCACCTCCCATCGTCATCGTCCTCTCCAAGCCTTTGCTACTCGTTCAAAGTTGGGGCAGAAGAATTAAGAGATTTTATTTTTATCAAATCTTTTTGGTAACCTGATCCTACGTATTCAGTACGGGTTGTTTCAGTTCCTGTCTAAATCCTAAGCCTTTAGCTAGTCCTTGTATTTTAATGGCGTGAAAGTTTGTCCCAAAACTTTTATGCCGGTAGATCTCAATCCCTGCTCTTTTATCGATGTCTAGCTTGACCCAGAAGCTTAACTTTTTAACTATTTTAGTCCCTTATGTTTTAATTAACTCCATTTCGATCCCAAAGATTTTGAAAACATTAGTCTGGACCCAAACTTTTTACAAAATCACATTTTGATCCAAAACTCTCCAACATTATGATTCTATTTTATACTTTCATTTGATTTTAAATACTTTCGAAATTCCTAATATTAATTATTTTTTGTGTAGGCGAGGAGCATAACTTGGCTCGTGATTAGCCTGCCATATAGCTCAAACTCGGGAAAGAAAAGTTTTACGAGGTAGATTCCTTACTAAAATTTATTTCTAAAGTTATCTGCGGACGTTTTTATGAAAATAATATTCAATTACATGCTATGTGCTCATTCATGTGCTTGAATGTGATTCATGGAAACATGAAAAAAATATGGCATAATTAGCTCACCTTAATCGAGAGGCCACAGACTTAGCTCGTCATTCTGATGGGCTCACAGACATAGAACATTAGCTTGTTGTGAAACAAGCCCACAGACATAAGTTTATGTGTGTACATGTATTTAGGTGCATAATATCTATTGCATGCTTTAAAGATTTGTGCGCAAGAATCTACTGAGTGTTTTCTCAAAGCAGTTGCTCTTTATTTTAAAATATTTCAGGTCCCAGAGCTGGCAGCGACTTGACCAAGGGTGACAATTGAAATGAAAGAAAAGAAAAATGGATAAATTTTAACGGTTTCAAAGTAAGAAATTCTGTTATTGTTGACAATTTTTATATAAGTTATTTATTTAAAAAAATTACACTTATTCACTTTTGATTTAAATATCGTATTTCCATGATTTTTGGAAAAGACATAGAATGGATTTAGTAGCGTCTCGGATGTCTAGAACTTGGAGGGCGTTGCAGTTTGGTATCAGAGAGAGGTCTATGTTTCTGTAGGCTCGCTTAAAGGATGTTTTTTTTGAAAAGAAACTAGATTATTTTTTTTTACTTAGTTGCCACCCGCTGTCGTTCGCACGGCCAACTCCAGGTAAAAATTTATTTACAGCTATCAAGGATTGTTTACTTGGGTACGATTTTTGTAAGTTACGTTTTGTATATGTTGGAAAATTATGCATGCATTTAAGAAAGAAAAGATATATTGTATAGACTGATAGATACTGTGGAAAGGTTAAAAAATATTTACTATACCCTTAAAAAAAAAGATAAAAGTTTTGTTAGAGTTTGAGCTAGCTATGGGCATAATATGAGCATAAGATGTGTTTTTTTAGAAAGACGTGACCAATGTGAAGACAAAGAAAATTTCTTTCTAAGTTCTCAAAATATGGCTAAAACTTATTAAGACCCCAACTAACTGGATCTTGCATAATTGGTCAACAGATATGGTAGTTGGTAATGGGAACGGACTGGCTGAGGCAGCTAGGTTAGCTAATGAGAACTTTGTGGCTAACCCTAATTGGACGAAGGGGGAGCACAAGGGTCGTGTTCGTGCAGCTCGTACTTGAGCCATGAACTTTAGATACCAGACAACCACAGCTCGGTCTGTCCAACACTTGATAGACACATTTGATGAAGATGGGCAGATTGAGGCTACGAATGTCCACTTTCACTTCTATATGGCTCGAGGAGGGGACATAACCTTTGATCTCTTTTGGGGGGCATTTGCGCAATATGGTACTGCAGCCTTCTCCGCACCTACACCTGTGCCCTAGCAGGAAGAGGATCCAGAAAAGGACCCAAGAGAGGATCAAGAGGAGGATCAGAAGGAAGATCTAGAGGAAGATCCTGAGGAGAAGATTCCCAAGGAGATTCCTGCAGAGATACTCTGAGGAGATTTTTCTGGAGAATTCCGAGGAGATTCCAAATGGAATTCTTGAGGAAGAATCAGATGAAGAGCTAGAGGAGGAAGATGAAGAAGAGATTTTAAAAGACTCTGAGCCAGAGTCATGCATTACCTGGGAAGACGTACCCCTCTACCTAAAAAGTTTAAGGCATCAAGCGATTGAGTAAGTGACTGTGATGACTAGAGACAAGAGATAGCTTAGGGCAGTTGCCATAGTATTTGTTTTCTATTTCTGAGTTGTTGTTTATTTATTCTGATTGTTTGAGCAATAGATGCTCCTTTTATGTACTCCTCTTAAAGGATTTTCAATGAGTAATAATAAATGAAGTTTTCCCATATTCCTTGAGTTCTTCTTTATTTGTGGTTGTGTTGGAATATATGCATACCTATCAAGTTATTACAATGTCGATCTTTCTTTTGTAAGGAATTGGCACGTCCAACACAAGCAGATGTCCTAAAAGAACTAATCCAGGCCGTACAAGGAATGGCACAGGTACATGCTCAGGCTCCGGCTTCGACACTAGCAACACCCCTGGCTACCACTGTAGTGCCAATCATCAAGTAGTTCCGTAGGCACCATCCGCCGACATTTAACGGTGAGGGTGGGCCATTGGCCTGCGCCACAGAGAAAATTTTCCACCACATCTCATGCCCCAAGGATCAGAAGGTGTTGTGCACAGAATTTAAGTTGGCCGGTGGAGCTGGATATTGGTGGGGGTCAGCATCCCGTACAAGAACTGACGAGGAACTAAGAAACATGGCTTGGGCTCAATTCAAAACTGAGATCATGAACAAGTATTTTCCCCAGGCCCTACGTAATCATAAGGAGGTGAAGCTTCTACAGTTGATGCAGGAGGATATGGATGTCACAGTTTATGAGCGGAAGTTTGAGGAGCTGTCCCGCTTTACCCCTCATTTGGTGAGTACCGAGGATAGGAAAGCCCGATGTTTTGAGAGAGGACTATGACCAGAGATGCGGCAGATTGTCAGCGCCTTCGACCTCCCTACCTATGGTGAGGTGGTGAAAAAGGCGCAAATAGTTGCTTGCTCAGGGATGAAGGTTAGGGCCCAGTCCGATCAGAAGGATCACGGGAAGAGGAAATGGTCTGAACCAAACAGGAACAAAAACCACAGACTGAGACAGCATAAAAGGTAGAACACAGGATCAGGTAGTGGCTAGAAGAATGATGTACTGCCGCAATGCCAGAAATGCAAGAATCATCACCTTGGCTAGTGTAGGTGGAAATGAACGTCTGCTATCGTTGTGGCTAGCCAGGCCACTTCTCCTACAAGTGTAAGAATGATGGGCCAAGCAAGAGCATGGATCAGGCGAAGATGAGAAAGGATAGGATATTTGCCATGACCCACGAGGATGCCGTGGAGGACCTAGATGTGATGGCAGGTATTCTATCTATCTCTGGCATTCCCATATATGTCTTGATTGACTCTAGTGCTACGCATTCTTTCATATCTGTTGCGTGTCTAGCTAGATTGAACCTGGCAGGGGAGAAAAGAGGTAGCGTACTAGAGGTTAGTATGCCACAGGTGGGTTAATCGATTCATATGATATAGCTAGAGCAGTACAAATAGACTTTGATGGC
>CAVNYN010219787.1:0-35923 GCA_963692815.1 Nyctanthes arbor-tristis
CCTTATTGATAGCTTTGACCTGTTTGTTGGCTTGTGGATGATTGGGGGGAGGGGAGGGGGGTAGAATAGAGATTCTTTACTTCCATCTCTTCATGAAATGCCCTAAACCTGGAGTTGTCAAACTACTTGCCATTATCTGTAACTATAGCGTGAGGGACCCTAAACCTACAGATGATTGACTTCTAAATAAAGCTCGTCATTTTCTGTTCTATAATGGTGGCTAGAGCTTTAGCCTCTACCCGCTTTGTAAAATAATCAATAGCTACGATAGCGAACTGGGTTCCACATTTTCTTTTTAGAAAAGGGCTAATGATCACCCCATTTGGCACAAGGCCACGACCCATCACTGAGGTCAGTTCCTTTGGTGGGCTTTTGATAAAAGAAGCGAATCTTTGACACTTATCACAGGTTCTAGCGAAGTCAATGGCATCTTTCTTGACTCTTAGCCAAAAATACCCTTGCCTCAAGATCTTATGTGCGAGGGATTGTCCACCTAAGTGTTTTGGCCTCCACACATGGAGGCTACTCCCACATCTAAGAACTAGATGGTAAGATCCATCTAGTTGCTCGGTTGGTCAATCTTCATTGTTGCTACTCATGTTCTATCAATGGATGAGGTTGTGAGCTCTCCGATTGGGATACGACTGAGCTCTCCTTTTCGTTTGCTTTAGCAAGTTTGGCCAGGGCATCTATGTGACTGTTTTTAGCTCTCAGGATTCGTATGATCTCGTATTAATCTAGGCCTTTCAATTCTTTTGTCAGCTTGTCTTGGTACTGGGAGAGCTTTTCTCTTCTCACCTCGTAGTCTCCACTTGTTTGGTTTACAATGAGCTGAGAGTCGCTCTTGATAATTAGCTTCTTGATTTCTACCAAAAGTGCTTCATACTCAGCCTTGTTGTAACGCCCTAATGCATTACCTGATTACTTACTTGGTTGTACTGCTTCACTCGACTCATGTACCGGCCCCAAGTACACATGTTTGGGATGATTTATGTAATTTAAGTTTTCTCACTTTCAATCGATCTAATTGCTGTTACATTTTAGTATTAAAGCTCATGATTATGCTCATAAGTGGTTTTCAATACTTGTAAATGTTTATAGTGAAACATTAATAGTTTTGTATAATAGTGTCGATAATCAATGAAGAGAACACTCATTTGGCTCACTATGTTTCTGTTTTATCGATTCTTGCCATTTTAGTATTGATAGTACGCTGCGCCATATTTTTATTCTTTCAACTCTAGGCTACAAGTATTAATAGCAATATTTCATACTATCGATACTATTGTAATAGTTGTCAATTACAAGTTTATCTATCTATAAAACAATGCCATAAGTAGTAATGTATTTCATTGTGAGATTAAGAATACATTAAAATAGAAATTAGGAATAGATGATTGCAGCTTGAAGAAATCTGATCATATCGTGATACAGTCCCATAACACACATGCCGTTTGGTAACATACACATGTTCCTCCTCCTCCAGAGATAACACCCTGTGAGCTTGAATTCAAGTCACATAGATTCTTTTATAGCGTCTACATTTTGAAAACATGAGAAAAACGTGAATTCATAGAATTTAGTGAGTAACTACATAGATTCTTTTATAGCATCTACATTGAAAACATGAGAAAAAAGTGAATTCATAGAATTCAATGAGTAACTTCTACACATACAAATCTTTTAGTTTGAAAACATGTCATGAGGGGGCCCAATACACTACTTCAGATCTTACCCGAGTGCTCCATAAACTTGAACTTGTCATGTGTTCAGATTGTACCAATTATAACATAACTTAACATCAAGACTCGGTCATTGGCTACCTTGTTGTAACCTCCCAAGTACATAAATATGATTTGGTCATTGGCTACCTTGTTGTAACCTCCCAAATATATAAATATGATTCCGAACATGGCCATAAACATCATGTCAATATGGGTAAGATCTTCCATGCGGTAATTACTTTTGAAAACTTCCTTGAATTCTTAGTATCACGCAAGACATATAATCACTTGATAGTAACATAATATGTTTGGAACATAATGATTATGCAAAGAATACAATAACCTTGCAACACTTATACAATTCTTGCAACTTTATGCCATGAACATTTCACATAGTAATTGCATATAACACATATTAAATATTATCATAATAACATCATATTATACACATAGATAAGCACATAATAGGGTGTAGAAATCACTCACTATAGGAAGTTTCCATTTGATTTATTCCAGTTAGACAAGAGGCATTAGAGTTAGAAAGTCCACTTGTGTTCCGCTTTAGAGTATCGATAGTGTCATCCAAAGTATCAATAATTGATACTGTATGAACTCAAAAGTCCCAAGTGCTGAGTTATAAGACCTCCAAACTTTAAGGATTAACATGCATCCTTCTCAAAGCTTAGGGCCATGTTATAATATTATAATGAGGAACACAAGATACATGAGTTTAATAAGTGAAGGGCTTATTTAGAAGTTGTAGATAGCAAAAGGACCAAAGTATATATATTTGATAGTTGATGGACCATAATAATGAAGGTATAAAAAATGTGGACCAAGAAGCAACTTGTCAAAGAGTGCTGTTGGCCCTGAATGGAAATGAGAAGAAGCATCCCAATTTATACAATTACATGCCTTATGCATGGTTGCCAACTGGCCACCATGCATACAGTTGCCACCTTTCAATTTGTGGCGCTAGCCACATATTAGCGCATGGATAATTTGTTGTTGAATCATATGGCTGCCACTTGGCAGCCATATATTGATTATTTTTTTCCTACTAACGACTTGAAGTATCGATGGTACATAGTTTTATTATCGATAGTCTGTTAAGTTCAAACTACAAAGTAATATTTGCACCTTTAATTCGTAATAAACATGTTTTCGGTCACAATTTTCGGTGGGTTGTTACACTTGTTTTAGTTGTGTCAAAACCAAATCTGATTGCCGGGAAATGGTAGTGTCCAAAGGGGATGCTAAGGACAATTCCAGCTTCAGAAGCGTGACTGGTGGAGGATCCATCGATGAATAATTCTCACACTACCAGTTCCGGGTCGTTAGTGTCAGATGTTGGGGGCATGAGCTTTGCTATAAAATTTGCTAGAACTTGCCCTTTGATGACCGTCTGAGGCTTGTAGCTGAGATCATACTAACTGAGCTCGATTGACCATTTAACCAAATGCCCTAATAAATCTGGCTTTTGAAGCACTTGTCTTAGCGGGGCATTGGTTAGAATATCAATAGTGTGGTCGAGGAAATAAGGACGGAGCTTTTTAGACGCTATTACAAGGGCATATACGAGCTTCTCCCTAGGAGGGTACCTGAGCTCTACATCATGCAAGGCATGGTTCACATAGGGAGCTGAGCCATTCCTTTTGTCTTGACTAAAACTACACTAATTGATGATTCTGAAATTGCCAAGTATAAGGCAAGTTTTTCACCATGCTGCGGTTTGGACAGCCATGGGAAGAAGAGAGGTGTTTTTTCAGCTTATCAAACGTAACCTGGCACTCTTCTGTAGGGGTGTACAAAAAAACGGGGGCCGGTCCGGTCCCGGGCCTGGTCAAAGACCGATTGACCTTTTTCTTCTTCTTCTTTTTTTAAATATAAATTGAAACCCAGTTTTCACTTTTCATAATACCCAAGAGGTAAGAATCAAAATTATTTCCTTTACATAGTCACTTGCACAAATGTCCATCTTATTTATAAGCCCCAGTTATTTTACCTTTTTACAAAACTTTCAATGTGGGACAATTATTTAACTTAAAACTAAATACAAAGGACCAAGACAATTATTAACTTGCCTCAAAGTCCACAAAATTTTCTTTACATAGTCACTTGCACAAAGGCTCATCTTATTTATAAGCTCCAATCATATTGCTTTTTTACAAAACTTTCAATGTGGGACAATTAAATTAAAAAGTTAAATCAATACCACTAAATTTCTTTTTCAAGTTGGAATTTTTTGGCCAATAAACTTCTTTAAAAATCATCATTATTTTATTATTTTTAAGCAATAGTCAAGAATAATTGTGTTAATATATAATGTTACTAGAATTTGTAACATTATAAGGATTTTGTTAAAGAAAATTGTTCGGATTTATAATATGTTTGTTGACTCTATTTAAGTTATATGCTATTATTATATAAAATATATATATTTATATATACACATGGAGAAATGTGCTTATATATCTTCTCATTTATTTAAGTGGTTTTCTTATTGGTAAAAAATGTAAAATGGATTTTCTTGCTTTTATTTTAAGTGGTAAGTGTTATTTATTTTTGACAATTACATCATCTTTGTAATATTTAATCCCCATAAATGTATAATAAAGTTGGAATTATCCATCTTTTGCCTTTCGAAAATATCAAAATTGTATCGTAAAATTTTTAAAATTATAAAGTAGATTTAATATTTATGATTTTTACATTTATTTTCTAATTTAGGATACATATTTCAAATATTTAATAATTTTAGATTTGTTAAAATAAAAAAAATGAGAAATACAAGTAAGTCTAGTATTTCTACCTTACAGATGCATATTAATACTTTTGTTGCACATAAAGCCCTTCTATTTGTTTGTTCTGAACTTTGTTTATATGTGTTTTTACATTACTAAGTCTACAGAAAATTTTTTTCACAAGCCCGGAAAAGCCCCAAAAAAACCGAATTCATTACCCGAGCCCGAACCGGGACCGAAACCTTTTGAGCTTGCCATTTTTGGGACCGGGGCTGGGATCGAACCAAAGTTGTTTGGTCTGGTCTTGGTCCGTAAAAAACCCGGGACCGAAACCCGTTTGCACAGCCCTACTCTTCTGTCCATTTGAACTCCTTAGATTTCTTGATGGCAATGAAGAAATGCTTACATTTGTTAGTTGATCGTGATATGAAGCGACTCAAGGCGGCAACTCGTCGGGTCAAGTGTTGAACCTCCCTCACTAACCTTGGATGCTTCCATGTCTAGAATTACTTTTATTTTCTCTAGATTTGTCTCAATTCCTCTTTGGTTGACCATGTATCCCAAGAATATTTTGGAGGCCATTCCAAAAGCGCATTTCTTTAGATTCAACTTTATCTTGTAGGTCCTAAGTACCTAGAACATCCTTTTGAGGTCTTTGATATAGTATTGCTTAGGTAGAGAGAGAAACATCCCGCTAATGAATGGCGTAAGCCATACCAAGTAAGATAGAACAATTAGCTCATCTGCGAACTACCCGTCGTACAACTACTCGTAATAAGAACATGTTTCTCCTTCTTCTTTGTAGTAATCTCCATAATAAGAATGAATATGTTTACCCGGAAAGAGCTCTCCATGAAAAGCTTTGAACTATGGATATTCAAGAACAATATTGGGCCGGTTGACCCTTTACCAAACCAAATAAGACAAGCCCCACCTAAAACGCAAGTTCCTAACTATGAAACCTAAGCTAAAAGCACAAGTAGGGTCTATTTATAGTCAGCTTTGCCGCTTCACAGCTCCACAATCTCGCTTTATCTAAAAGAAGCTTCGCAAAGTGCACTCTCTGTTCCCTTCGTATGACAAGGCCCCTGCAACTCTTCCCTTTATGGAACCAGGTCGAATCCGAAACTACGTTATAATAAGGGGTCTTGGCAATCTACCTAATATCATATAAAGCTACTGCTACTTCGTCCCCTTCCTTGCCTGCTCCAATCAATCGTATTTCTTTCGTGAAAATGGAAACATACTTTATTTTATTAAGGCTGATGCCTATGCCCTGCTGAGTGAAGGAGAGATTGTCGTACTTGTGGGGATCCAAAGTGACTAGCCCTACTCTGGGAGTCTTGAGAATACTGAATACGAGGTATCATTTAGTATCTGTTGACTGGACTAGTCTCGTTAACATCTTCGGGATTTGTACCAAAATAAATATGGAAATATCACTATATTTATGATATAAGATTACTTGTGATATTTGTTGAGATTTGCACTGTTTCACGAGCACAATAAAATATTCTTTTACAAGATATATTCATGAAATCTTCAAGCTTCCAAATACGAAATTTACGAATATCAAATCAATTGACATCCTAAAATCATTAGGATTCTATATTTTTACAGAATACTCATAGTAATATCATTTTGCAAGAGCAATAGTCCAACATTCTTCAAAATCATTTAAACTGTAATAAAAAGAACCATTGAAATATTAGACGTAAGATAATTTTTTACTTTGACGATGTGTAATATTCAACTAGAATATCAATGTATTGTGCATTTGTTTACAATTGTTCATAAAAACACAATAATGAATCTTACATATTTTCCTCTTCGAGAGAATAAGTTATTCAACGAGAATATTATACATTTTTAAGGTACTTTTTGAAGAAACCTAATAGATAACTGATTCAATGACGCTTCTAGAGCTTACTATATTCTTCTAGAATATGAGATATGTTGCATCCGAGTTGAGCTGTCTCCAAAAATAGTGACGTGGCCACATACTAGTGGGCAAAACAACCAAAAGAATATAGTGACGTGATCCCGTCAAGCTACCTGAAGTTGAGCAAGGCCGACAAGGTATTAGAAGCTCAAACAGCTTGCCCGATCTCCAGAAAGTTTGTGACAAGTGTCATAGATAGGTAAACATGATCATTTTCTGTGCTTCCACGTGGCAGTTCCTAATAGGGGTAAATATCATCAGATGTCATATCTCATATCCCAATGTAATTAGTTAGGAATGATAATCCAATGATTGTAATCCACTAAATTATGCCCTATAAATACTCCTAGGATCCTTCAGTTAAAGGGATCAGAGGATTCTAACAAAGGTCACTATCAAGAAATTGGCATTAGAAGGAGGGCTAGTTAATAGCCACAAGCAACCATGAGCGATCTTTCACCAGAACACCATTCTTTAGATGAATAGTAACTTGTCCTAGATGATCAGCGACCTGTCCTAGGTCTAATTCGAAGCCTTAGGATAAGAGTTTGAATCTCGATCTACCCTATAAAACAAATAATGTCGAAGTGACTTAGATTTATTTGTGACCTCTAAGGAGCCGTATGAGTTGAAAATCTCATGTGCGGTTCTGTAATAGCAATGAGATGTACAAGAATTAAATGCAAGTAAATATAAGCAGTCGAGACTGTTAACCCCAAGAATGGTTGATTAGTCATCATGAATTGAAGTAGTAGGGGACCCAACCCCCTCAGTCCCTCATCCATCAATTAACAAAGAAATTTTAAAGTCTTTACATCAATTACAACAACAACTAGATCAAATGGGTTAAAGAGAGTTAGACGGGAAAACAGAATGAGGCAATGAAAATGATGAACAGTCCGGCTAGTCTTACCATTCGAAGAGACTGGCCGAATGAAGACGAGCTGAAACACATAAGCCAATTGGGAGTTATGTCGCCAAAGTCCCCATCTTTCCCAATTATTATTTCCGTACCAATAGTACGTGGAGAACGACACAGATAGAGAGGAGGTAAATCATACCGAACAGCCTCTACAAGGAATGATCTAGCGCGATCAGTTCATTCTAGTATAGGACACGTTGCTCCCATAGAAGGCTATGAGTCTTCCTCCTATTCGAAGAAGATGCGTGTAGAGTTTGACAGCATGAAACAACGAGTGGCTGAGTTAGAAACAAAGAATGGTGCTTCTCAACAAGAAAGCTACATTGAAAGCTTATCTTCACCTTTCACCCTAGACATCTTTGTAGCTCCTCTTTCAAAAATCAAACTACCATAAAAAACTCATTATAACGGGATTACTAATCCTAGTTCACACCTAAGTATATCTCTTGGATAGAGTTATAGGGGCCAAGTGAAGCTACAGTATGCCGAGCTTTCCCAGCCACTTAGGGAGATATACCAGCCAAGTGGTTACAGAAACTCCCTCCAAATTCTGTGAAAGGATGGGAAGAACTTGCAACAAAGATTCTATCCCAATTTATAGGAGCTAAAATTTGGACTGCTCCTTAAGAAAAATTCGTAACAGTTAACTAGAGAGCTAGAGAAACTTTGAAGACTTATTTGGACAGATCTAATAAACTAGAATTGGAAATAGAAAAGGTAAATGATGACACATTGTTAATGGCTGTATTATCTAGGCTCAAGCAAGAAAGTAGATTTTGGCGGACAGTCCATGAAGTAGGACCCAGAAATTACCAAGAAAGCTCAGCGCTATATCTTAGTAGAAGAAGCCACCAATAGCTCATCCACATGCCGCACTGAGTTTCAAGAAGACAAAACCACCAAAGAGAAAAATTTGAAAGATGAATTGTGAAAGCAGAGCCTCAGATCTTCCCAAAAGTTCGCAACCTGCACTACAGACCTTCACTACTCTGAACGAAACTCCAGAAGAGATATTCGCTCAATTTAGCAATGAAAGAATTCTCCCTAAACCAAGGCGTCTTTGAGTTGAATCTTCAAGATTAAATCAATCAAAATGCTATAGATACCACAGGTCAGCTGGACATGAGATAAACGATTTTAGGGACCTGAGGTAGGAGTTAGAAAAGCTGATAGAAAGAGGTCACCTACAAAGTTTGTAGTGACACTGGGCAGACCTGGTAATGAAAATCCACCACCAGCTCTATCTACAAGAAACCTTCCTCCTACCAAAGGAAGACAACCTCCTATAGCTAGTATCTATACATTGTAAACACTAACTCAAGTAGCCTTTTATCTAAACGAAGGAGATGATAGCTTCTTCGACATTCTTGTAATAGTTATGAGTTATGTGACGTCAACACAAATCCAGATTCCTCAATAAATGTCATTATATTTTATGAAGATGATGCTCGTGGTATTGTTCAGCCCCATGATGATCCATTGGTGGTCACAATGAATGTCAAGGGATACGAAGTTCATCGTAACCTTGTCGAACGTATATGTCAACCTTTTCACTAATGGGATTAGATGTACGACAATTATCCCCTGCACCAACTAACATACAGAGATTCATTCACAACAGTATACGACCTATAGGACAATTGGATCCGATGGTAGAGTTAGGGGAATTTCCTTTTATATGACAAATCCTAACTCGCTTCATGATAGTAAATTTGAACTCTAATTATAATGCTATTATAGGGAGACCCATGTTGCAACAACTGAAAGCTGTGACATCCATATACCACATGTGCTTAAAGTTTCCAACTCCTTATGGACATGCCACCGTACGGGAAAACTAGTATGTAGCTTAATAATACAACCTGGGAATACAACCTCAAGAGGTCTAAGAGCTGTCAAAAAGTGATGAGATTCAAAGCTTGGACCCTAGAATCGGAGAAAAAAAAGCTTCAAACTAAACCCACTGAAGAGTTGGAACCTGTGAGTTTCAATGAAGAAAGACCAGAGATAGAATTGCACATTGGAAAAGAGTTGCAAGAACCACATCGAGCTCAACTTATCAAATTCCTATGTAAAAGTCTAGATGTTTTCACTTAGACGCTTTCAGATATGGTTGGAATTGATCTGGCACATACTTGTCATCAACTGAATCTTTCTCCACAAGCAAAACTAGTTCAACAAAAAAGAAGGAAGTTTGGTCCAAAACGATCTGAAGCTTTAGCTAGAGAGGTATCTACATTACTGCACAATGGTTTCATCCCTAAAACCCTTTATCCGGAATGGGAAGCTAACCCAATTCTAGTCTTAAAAGCCAATGGGACATGGCGACTGTGCATTGATTTCAATGATCTCAATAAGGCTTGCCCAAAAGACAGCTTTTCTTTACCTTATATTGATCAGTTGGTTGATGCTATAGTAGGACATGAACTGATGAGTTTCATAAATGCATATTCTGGGTACAATCAAATTCCAATAGCACGTGAAGATGCTCGTTCTTCACAGATAGAGGTCTCTATTGTTACAAAATGATGCTGTTTGGACTAAAAAATGCAGGAGCCATATATTAGTGGTTAGTGAACTCCATTTTTAAAAAAACAGATTGGGAAAAACATGGAAGTTTATGTGGATGACATGCTTGTAAAGGGTTTGGAATCATCAGATCATGTCAATCACCTAACCTCAATGTTTGAAACTATGAGACAATACCGAATGAAACTCAATCCAAAAAGTGTTCATTCGGATTCAATTCAGGAAAATTACTAGGGTACATCGTTAGCTATCGAGGAATAGAAGCCAATCCATCCAAAATTAAGGCAATTTTGGAGATGAGACCACTGACCTGTGTGAATGAAGTCCAAAGCTTTACAGGACGATTGGCAGTGCTGAATTGATTTATTTCTCACAGATAAATATCATCTGCTCTTTAAAGTCATCAAGAAAAACAAGAACTTTGCATGGAACAATGAATGTCAGACTGCGTTTGAAGACCTCAAGAAATATTTAGTTTCTCTATCAGTTCTATCTAAACAATACATAGAGAGCTCCTCCATCTTTACCTGGCTATCTCTTCCAAAGCCATCAATGCTATTCTGGTCAGAACAAAAGGTTTAACACTTGGTATACCACATCAGCCAAGTGTTACACCATGCAGAACTTTGATACTCACCTATGGAAAAATTAGCCTTTTATCTTGTGATTTCAACTAGAAAGTAGAAACCTTATTTTGCATAACATCCAATTATCGTATTGACTAATTATCTATTGAGACGTGTTTTACACAGACCAGAGATGTTAGGGTGATTGATGAAATGAGTGATTGAGTTAAGTCAATACGATATTCAATTCAATCCAAGAACAGTAATTATGAGACATGCCTGGCTAAGTTTGTAGTCGAATTTACACCTCCAGTAGAAAGCGAACCTGTAGATTCTCGAGCACGGGAACTCTATGGTAATGGCTCATCCATATCAGATTCTTAAGTAAGGGATTGTACTAATTAGCCCAGATCAGTAATATCACTGCTAGGCACTCCAGTTCGACTTCCCAGCAATGAACAATGAGGCAGAATACAAAGCTTTACTAGCAAGATTGAACATGGCTCAGTCTATGGGTATCAAAAACCTTAAAATTTTAGTGATTTTCAATTGATTGTAAACTAGATTAAAGGAGAATTTCACACCAAGAAAAAAAAAAAGAACATGGAGGCTTATCATTGTTTCGTATTGATCGCCTTGAAAATGTTCAACCAAACTGATGTGCATCAGATAGCTCAGGCTCAGAATTCACAAGTAGATTCGTTGGCTCGAATTGCAACTAGTGAAAAAGCTCACACTTTGACCTGTGTTTCTGTGGCTAAAGTGCCATTCTCGTCTATCAATGACGGTCAAGTAGGTCTCCTCCATCTTAAATTACCAGTGAACTAGATGACACTGATCATCCAGTACTTGTCAGAGGGGGTACCCCCCTCCGATCCTATAGAAGCTCAGAAAATCCGAATTTCTACTGCCATATATACTTTGATATATGGATGTGTTATATAAAAGGGGATTCTCTATATCTTTGTTACGATGTCTAAATGATGATGAAGCAAAACAGGTTTTAAATGAAGTTCATCAAGGGGTCTGTGAAAACCATACTAGAAGGCAAGCACTTGCATTAAAAATAATCCGACAAGGATATTAGTAGCCATCGTTAAAGAAAAATGCAATTGAATTCGCTCAAAACTGCAAAAAATGTCAATGATATGCACCTCTGTTTAGAAGTCCTCATGTTGATTTAACTCTGGTAATGAGCCCTTAGCCTTTTGCCAAATAGGGAATTGATTTCATCAGACCTTTACCCGTTGCGAGAGGCTATGTCAAATTTGCCATAGTGGCAGTTGATTACTTTACAAAATGGGCTAAAGCTGAATGCCTAGCCCGAGTAACTGAGTAAACACTATAGAATTCATTTGAAAATCTATTATATGCCGGTATGGGATCCCACATTCCATTGTGATTGATAATGGAAAACAATTCGATAATGATCATTTTAGGACTTTTTGAGATAAGCTCAAAATTAAGAAGCATTTCTTCACACCTAATCACCCACAGTTTAATGGTCAAGTCAAGACCATAAATAAAGTGCTCAAACAAACATTGAAAACTCGACTTGAAAAGTAGAAGGGATGATGGAACCTCGATAGTGAAACTCCATTCTCTTTGGGATTTGGAATGGAGGTCGTGATCCTAATCGAAGTAGATATACCCATATTTCGAGTGCGAGATCATGAGGAGGATGAAAATGCAAAGCTGATCTGAGTTGAATTAGATTTCTTGGAAGAAAAAAGGGAGGCTACAGCTCTGAAGAATGCTTCTTACAAACAAAAGAGCCCTAGATATTACAACACAAAGGTAAAAATGTGAAAGTTCGACCTGGAGGACTTAGTGTTATGAATAATTTTCTCTCACCTGGGAACTTTAGGTTTGAGCTGGGAAGGCCCATATCATATAGCTCGAGTTTTTTCAAACAGAGCCTGTGAATTGGAAACCTTGGAAGGAGACCTACTGCCTCATACCTGGAATGCAGAACATCGGAAGAAATATATTGCATAGTGGTATGAAAAAAAGTGTCTAAATAGATGTAACAACTTTTCTTTTGAGATTATTGTAAATAGCAGCCGAGCTGTTCAATGGGAATTACGATCTCCATTCTTTTGATTAGATTAATGTAACAAGTTGTTTTGCTATTTCAAGTCAGAGCTTATCTTTCAATTAGTTATTTCTGAAATAAAAGTGTGATCCTTAATCAAGACTCACAGACAGATGAGCGCAAGGCTGAATCTAACAGTCTAAAAGTATATACACTTAATCAAGACTCACAAAAGATGAGCACTGGGTTGAATAACATAGCCTCGATACATACGAAGTGATGAGAAAAATGATAAGAAGTTACATAGAGCGGCAATCAAAGACAACGAAGAAAAGCCAAAGTAAAATTCATTAACATAAAAAACATACAACGAAATAAAGCTTGAAAATACAGATAGGATTGCAGCTGATCAGCTCTTCATTACAAAAGGAGCCCTTATTAAAAAAAAAAAAGAAGAAAAAGAAAAAAGCTAAGTCTGAAAGATTGTCTATTTTGACGAGGGGTTACTGAGAGGTTGTTCCTCTCCAACATCAGCTGCGTCCTCGCCATCAAGGCCCTTGGCCTGTCGGTATTTAGCTAGCTTAGCTCGGAGGAAAGCAATGGGGTCTTCAGTCTTTTTCTCAATCACCTCCTCATAAGCGATGACATATGTGAGATTCAGGTTGGTATTGTATTTGCTGGAGCTCTTATACGCATCGACTGCTAACTTTGAGCTTCCCTCGGCTTTTTTCCTAAGGCCTTCAACCCAGCTCAATCCTATATGTTGATGAGCAACCTTGGAGTCATTTAATTTTTTCTCTAAGTCTTGGACTCAGTCACTTAGCTTCTTAAGTTCTGTTTCGACCTTAGCCCTCTTTGTTGCGTCAGACTTAGAATGAGAATGAGCTTGAGCAAGCTTCTCCTTGAGCTGGTTGACTATAACATTTTTGTCTCTAGCTTGGAGAAGATCTCTCCTGGTATGATCAAGAGCCCAACCTTGATATGCCAGAATAGCTCCAACAGTATCTTCTAGATTTATGTTGTTGGCAAGCCCCTCTTCTCTAGGTTTCCAAGCCCGAGCGGGAATTTCCATTCTTTCAGCATTGGATGTACATGTTGGGTGAACTCCTAACCAGGTCTGTTCCTCCTGGTCAAGTTTTGTGAGTCTGATCTTCCAATGGGATCATCTCCAATAGGTCGAGGACTACTTACAGTATTCCAAACTCCCTCAGTCCAGACCAGAGATCTGTTTGGACGACTATGTTGTGGCGGTGGTTCTTGATGGATTCTATCCTCAACTGGTCTCTTAGAGTTTGGGGGATTCCCACTTGGGTTTACTTTCTTAGTTGCTCCGTGGGCTGCAACTTTCTCCACGATAGACCGATTGTCTCATGGAGCCATTCTAATGTTGACAATAGGAATTTTATGGAGAATCTTTGGTGCTAAAAAAAATATCAAATCTATCAATCAATCAAGTTGAAATCAAGCTCATTAAATTAAAATCAAAATGGAGCAGCTACCAGATCAGCTCAGAAGTACCTTTAGGAACTGGTGGCAAAGGAGTTGATGGGGGACCGATCTCAGACCTACTCTAAATAGGTTCTTTTCTATAATTAAGTTTTTGGATAGCTCGTACTCTGAGCCTAGCTTCTTGATATCAGATATGTGCTTTAGAAAAGTTTTGTTGACCTCTGGAAGAGCAAACTCTGAAACAAGAACAAAAGATTAAGGTTGAAGATTTACAGAAGCTTACTGTTCTGAGGTCTATAGAAGATCAAAACTCCAGGCTCACCGACTGCGGTGTAGGTGCCCAATCACCACCTACAAAGAACTATCCGGTCTTCCAATCCTTCAGGCTTGTAGGTGATTAATGGGACTTGATCTTGCCCTTTCATAAAATAGTACCATCCTGATCCTGTCCCGTCTCAAGCTCTGAACTCGTAATAATACTTTAGCTTATCAAAAGTTGAAGAGGGATATCCTTTTATAGAAAATAAAAGAAAAAATGTGGTGATCGTTCTCCAACCGTTAGGGGTAATTTGATTGGGGGCGAGACCCCAGGTCATCAACAAGTTCACCAACAACTAGGGTAAAGGAAACCTTACTCCGGCCCCAAGCATCTTCCCATTTGCAGCCACACATCCTTCCATAGGTCAGTCTGCTTTCTCACTGTCATAAAGAAGAAAGAAATGGACTGAATCTGGGATCCGATATTTCCCCTTCCAATAGACTAGCTCTGCTTCAGTAGCCCAAAAAGGAATTGCTCTACAGGTGTACAGAGAGCAGTAATCTCCAAGCCTGATTGTTAACATGGATGCTGAAGCTACCGAAGCTCTTCCTGACAAAGGGATAACTTCTAATTCTTCTTCCTCATCTAAACCAAAAAGGTCGACCTCAACATCATCAACCTCAGTCCAGATCCCTTCTTCTACTGGAATGGCAGCCATGGAGTCCATACCTCCCTCCTCTATCTCTTCTTCACTTATTTCTCCCTCCATTTCATCTACTAAAACTCCTTTGCCTTTTGGGTCAACTACTTCTACCGAGCTGGTGTATGAGGAACTAGAAGTTTTGCTACTAGAGGACGAGCTGCCTGATCTGCTACGTCCGTCATTTCCTAAACTCGGTTCTACCTCTACTCCTTCCTCCCTCTTTTCTAACTCTCTCATGGTTAATAAGTAGTCCAAACCAAGCAAGCAAGATGTATTCAAAAAGAAAGTGTGAAGAAAAAATCGCAGAAAAAAGTAGAATGGTCCAACCGCTAAGCCTAACTATGAACAAAAGACCGGTGTAAGAACACAAAAGAAGTGCACAGGAGGAACTTAAGAGCTGAAGAACTGACTGCTGATTTGACTCAAAGCAATATAAAGGTCCTAAGGAAAGAGAGTCTCCATGAAGTCTGCCTTCGAGAAAGTAAAGAGGGAGGTTATGAAAATTCTTATATATATAGGAGATAATAAGGTTACTAACCGACATGGGGCGGCTCTTCAATCATGCATTGAGACGTGTCTTGCTCAAATGGAAGGTCACAGTAACCCTATCATTACATAAAAAAATGCATACAAATAATAAATTGATCGATAAAAAAAAAAATACAAAGAGGAGAAGAAAAAATGGGATATCTTCTAAGATTGTTTTGGATTTATGCAAGTGTTGTAGAAAGAGCTCTAGACCAAGGGGGGAGGGGCAATTGTTGCATCCAAGCTGAGCTGTCTCCAAAGATAGTGACACGTCCACATACTAGTGGGCAAAATGACCAGAAGAAGTTCAGACCTTGTCAAGCAACCTGAAGTCGATCAAGGCTGACCCGGTATTAGAAGTTAAAACAGCCTGTCAGGGGTAAATAGAATCAGATGTCATATCCTATATCCCAATGTAATTAGCTAGGAATGATAGTCCAATGATTTTAATACACTAAATTATGCCTTATAAATACTCTTAGGATCTTTCATTTAAAGGGATCAGAGAATCTTATCAGTAAGAGAGCCGGATCATGAAAGCATTAGACATCAAATAGAGGATAGAAAGGGCTAAAAAAAAGATAAATAACTAGAGTGCAAAGTGGAAAGGGATTGACTTGGTTTTTTCACTGATAGTCTCGTTTGCGTATCGCCCACTGAATAGAGTAAGGGGACTACATTTTCCTCTTGTTAATGAGCTTCATCCCCTCCCAAAATATCGAGGATGGGGGGCATGGGGCAAGACCTTTTCGTTTATTATAGTTGCTTAAGTAGAATTAAGGAATTAACCTTTGTCTAAAAGCCTTTTAAAGAATCTCGTAATACTCTCCTATTAAGCCCCTAAAGTTTCGCCAAGCAGAAAGGCATATTTCAATATAAAGTTTTATGCATGCGCAAGAGAAGTCAAGGCTGTAGTATGTGCCAGTCTCTCCTCAAAAGTTTATATGAAGAGCATACTTTTCTTACCAGTGTTCCAAGTCATACTTTGACGAAAGCATTCCTCTGTTGTCCCCTTATTTGAGGAGTTAATACTTTCATCCAGTTCCATATGAGGACTTACATCCTCTTGATTCTAGTTTGAGTTGGAATTTCTTTCAGTCCTTCTCGCTGCAAGTTTTATTACATCTATTTCTGCCACATCCCATAAACCAGCAGCATCAATTCCTTTAATATGTTTTCTTCCCATGATTTTGAGGAATCCTTCACCAGCGAGTGTGAGTTCCAGTAAAGATCATTGTCAACAAGATATAATTGTGAATCTTATAAAAATATACTTTGCATCATAATAATCTTCTAGATTATTAATGAATTTGAGATATTTTTCTTTCTTCGGGAAATCAAAGTAATAGGAACAAAATTATACATATTCAATATATACAATAAATGATATGTAATAATGTTCAAGATCATTACTAGATTTCTAACTTCCACATCAAAATATTTTTTGTGGCATTCAGATGAGTATGGAATTTTTTTTACTTGAAAAAATAGAATGCAACAAAATGATACTACTAATAAATAATAGGCAATTATCAACTACGTTATAGTTGGATTTATTTATAACTTTTCTAATTTTCGTTTTCCCCTTTTTTTAGTTCTAGACTGATTCAAAGAGAAAATATAGCAAACACTACAAAATGAAGTCAGGATGGCTTTTCGTAAATTGGTGTGAATAGTCAACTAATAGTTATATTTGATGAGAGTTCAGTAATTAGGTGAAAATGGGATTCAGCTGAATGTGTTTGTATACGCCTATAAATATATCAGAATTCTATTACATATGTTCTTCGAGTGAAAAATTTTATGCCACTACCATATCATTCGAATTTTCAACTGAACAAGGTCCACCTTCTTCAATTCACAGCAACTACAAAACTTGGCAAAAATGGTGAGATAGTTTAGGCAACTACATCACATGCATCAATGTATTTTAGTATTTTTCAAGGAAATTTGCTGGAATTTAAAATAATTTATTTGTGTGATTTAAATTGTGTATAGAAATATTAAGAAATAGAATACTTAATTTTCATAAAAAATAGAAAATTTGGACTGAGTTTTATTTCTATCTTGATTATTTGCAAAAGTAGGAAATTTTGATTTATCAAGTTAAAATATATTTTGCCATACCAGTATCTGTGCATCGCACGGGGATTGCACTAGTATTATCTCATAGTACTAGTGCTAATGTTATTCTCCAAGAATAATTAATAAATTGTTTCACTAAATTTAAATCATACAATGGCAGGTTCTTCAAGAGCAATATCAAATTTTCATTGTTAATTAGTGTTGATTTAAAACATTGTTACTTCCTGAACAATAACTAAATATTCTTCAGAAATATTTAGAATAGATATTTTATATTGTTCTTCAAGAATAAGTAATATTTAATTGAAATATCACAATAAATTTTTTCAATTTAAGTGTAACAACATATTAGCTCAATTATGAGAATTAATATGCCCTGTAAATATGTATATTTAATGTAAATAATATGAAGAATATCTAATCTAATAGAACATAAATAAGAACAATTATAATCATGATAAATAAAAAGAAAAAGTATGATTCTTCAAGATCAAATAATAATACATTCTTCCAGAATAAATATTGTGGTTTCTTCAGGAAATCACAAATAATAATAAAGAGTCCCTTTCCAAAACCTCTTGGAGGTTTCGTTACAAAACCTCCCACTCTATATGGTGTGTGTGTGAATGCATGCCAAGTGTATTTAAATTACACATGGCTTGTATGAAATACACGTGGCGTGCATTCATACACGCTACGCGGGATAGGAAGTTTTGTTACTAAACCTCGAGGAGGTTTTTGAAAATTTTCCTCATAATAAATATCATAATTTCGAGAACAAACTATATTCTAATAGATTACACTTTTAACAAAGGGATAAGTTGTGATTCTTTGAGAACACAATGAAACATTCTATCTAAGTAATATCCAAGAATATCTATAAAGATAGAATTTATGTTTTTTTTTTTTTGGGAAATCATAATTATTTACACATCTTAGGGCTATTATAGAGACAATCATATTCTTCTGGAACATTTAATTAATATTATTTTAATTCTTCAAGAATTGTTATAATGCAATCATAATGATCTTCAAGATTATTAATGTGATAAGACACTACATCCCATAAACATCAGTATATTATTTATAACATATGGGGATAATCATGTTAAATTCAAATACTTCATCCAATAAAAAACGTATCAATTATGATGCATGGATCTATAGGAGTTTTATTATGTCGCGGCTTGAATATAATAAAAATGATAAAAGTGAGACAAATAGTGGATTTCATATTTACATTCATCCATAATAAATTGCCACAATTAGTTCAAAAAGGAGAACCAATCAAGCAAAAGTTCATGATCACTTTTCCATTGTAAATAAAACAACAGCATGACATAAAGAATCGAATGCCAAAAATTCATTTCTTTCCATACCTACATATGCACATAAAGACTTGTGAATGAAATCAATATTTTGAGATTAAGTCATATACGTGACAAAAGCATACAGACGATGAGTTTGGCTTTTACATCATAATAATAAAAATTTGGGGATAATCTTACCATTTGATGATATGTGTATACAAATGGGGTGATTGGATAATGTGTCATAGAGTCACTTGGGAGTGATAAAAATGGATAAGAGAGTCACTTTACTTGGTAGTGAGGAGATCACTTGCCTTATTACTAAGAGGGTCGCTCCTCCTAACCAAATGAGGCAATCACTTCACTTCAAGAGTTGAGAAGAAAGTCACCTCACTCATAGAGTTAGCAGTAGATTACTCAAAGTGACTGACACGTGTGGTTCTCCTATCATATTTCCCCCAATTTTTCTCTATAAATAGGAAGATTCTGAAATGTAAAAAGGGAATGGTTCATAACGAAATTCCCTTCTTTTTCGCATTTTCACGTGCTCTTGTAAAATCTATCCAACATTACGGATCAAACATTACTTGGCGCCGTCTGCACGAATCAAACCGTGGAATCTCGATCAAAAAGTCATGAACTGCTTTGTTTGGGATTCTTTTTGTCTATACACCTGTGTCAGGTCGCATTTTTAAGGTCATGGTCGACCTCAATCCCAAAATGAGGACGCCGCCCCTACCTGCTAAGCTGGAAATCGCTCAGCACGAATAGCGACCTATAGATCTACGTCCTTCACAAGCTAGAGGCCCTGCATCCTAGGTCGGTGCCCAAGTTAGGCAAAGCGCACAGTTCATGGACTACCTATCACCTCTTTCGCTGTCCAGGCCGCTCATGCAATGACCTAGGAGCGCTGGATGTAAATACCTAGTTTCAACCTTGGAGGTCGCTTGGTCGCATTACAAGTAACTCGCGACCTCCTAGGCAGTAGAATTACCTTGCAACTTACTTGGTTCATCTCCCAAAGATTGATATGACACTCACATTTAGTGAAAAGTGAATATTTGTCTTCCCCATGTAGTTCCCAGCTGAAATTCGGTCAGGATAACCTGACAGAGTTCCAGCTAAGCATGTCAGGGAAGTCTCTTATTGGCCAAAGCATTTAATGTATGTAATCATTACTCACCAATTTGTGTGCTATAAATAGGAGAAAACCCCACTGAACGGGGATCTTCCTTACTCTCATCAATCTTAGTCTCTCATTTATTAATCTCCCTCATTTACTCTCTCTGTAACTACATTGGCTCCACCACGAATTCTATATTTATTATTCGAAACAATTCAAATACAGATTTCCCACACAAATGAATTTGTTTTGTTGGGTTAAATCAATATTTAGCATCAACAAATTGGCGCTGTCTATGGAAAGCTCTTCTACAAAAATCCAGCTCTAAACCCCGGTGACGTAAAAAATGAGCCAAAAATGCAACCAAAGTGAAAGAACAAGGAGCCATCATGTGGTGTTCCCTGCCAAGTTTCAGAGACAGAGGAAGTCGTCGGACGTGGGCCCCTCGCGAGTTCCTTCTGGTTCGGAAACAGAGGCCTTGCGCAGGCAGGTCGAGGCCTTGACCCAGGAAGTTAAAAAACTTCAAGATCATCAAAGCCAGCCACCTCCCCTGCGTTATTTGAGTGAATCCTCACAAGAAGATTCCTCGTGGCGGGCTGAAAACGTAGAGAGAACGCCTCCATGCTTTGATCCCCCGAGGCAGTCCGTTAAAAGAAGGATAAATTTCACACCCTCTATATAAGGTTCTATACGAGCTGATCCTAGCTCGTAAAGAGTTCTAACTACAGTTAATCCAATCAGAGGAAGTGCGTTTGACCAGCTGCGGCCTCAAACCCAGCGAGAGTCAACACGGTAACAGTCATTAAGTCAATAGCGACCTAGGAATGATAAACAAGCACTGGTTGACCCCTATTCCCCTGCGGAATACAGTCAAGCGTCTAATCATCCCACAAGAACATACATACAGTGGTCAGCAGCCTAACGCTCAGCAAGTCCACGAACTGGACAACCTGAGGAAAAGACTAATTGACCTTGAGCAAAAACAGATAAAGGGAAAGGAGGCTGATAATTTCTATAGAAGGCCATCACCATTTGTACCTTCCGTTAGGGAGGCCATTATGCCACACGGAGAGACCAACCCTATAGCCCACCTCCATCGCTATGTGGCATGGATGGAGCTACAGAACACATCGGGACCCGTAATGTGTAAAGCTTTCGCACTTACCCTTGAAGGCAACACACAAACCTAGTACGGAAATTTGGCCCCTAGCTCCATACAAATCTGGGAACAGCTCTCCTCAGAATTCGTAACTCAATTTATGGGTTAAAAAATGAGGACTACGCATGAGGAGATGTTGGAGACAGTAAAACAAGGGAAATCAGAGACTTTTAAAAACTACCTAGACCGCTTTAAAGGCAGGTCATGACAATGGAGAAAGTGGTGGACGAATCCCTCCTCATTGCCACCAAGTCAGGGCTATGTAAAGACACACGTTTCTGGTGGGCTATGCATGAAGACCCACCTAATACTTACCAGGAACTTATACGATGAGCAGAAAAGTACATCAGGGCCGAAGAAGCGATTCACGGGGGACCCAAGACTGATTTAATCCCGAAAGGGGAAAAGAAGGATCAAGACGGGAGAAAGAGCAAACCGGTCAGAAGTCGCTTCCTGGCCTCAAGACCGTTCACCAAGCTCAATGCCTCAGTTGAGCAAATATTTAACCTCCTGAGGAATGATCAAATTTTGCCTAGGGCAAAGCCCGTGAAGAAACCTTCTAGAAATGACACTGAAGAATGCCGGCACCTCAAGCAGGATATTGAGAGATTAATCAAAAGGGGTACCTGAGTGATCTCGTAGCTAACCACTCAGGGCAGGACAAACAAGCTCGTCCTCATGCAAACCTAAACGCCTGAGCTCCACAGAGCCAAACTCCTGCTGAAATCCAAGTTTTGGTGAGCCGAAATAAAAGCATGGAAGCTCAAAATTGTTACTAGCTATTCACGGATAGAGATCCTTCAACTCAAACCGGATCTTTCACCTTCTGCAATGAGGACGCGTATGAAACCCTTTATCCCCATACTGATGCTTTAGTGACAACCTTGTGGATTTTTGGAATTAAGATTCACAAGACACTAGTTTGACAACAGGAGCTCTGTTAACGTTTTGTATTGGAAGACCTTCCAGCAAATGAACATTGACCCCAAGAATTTGAGGCCATACCCGACCAGGCTATAGGGTTTCACTGGGGATTTTGTGGAACCCAAGGGTCAGATTACTTTGTTGGTAGAAATGGGCAAAGAACCTTATCAAAGGAGAATCATGGTTGAGTTCATTGTGGTTGACGTACTGTCAAACCACAAAGCAATCCTTGGGAGGCCAATTTTGTACGAACTAAAGGCAGCAAACTCAGTTCCATTATGTGATAAAATTCCCTACGGAACACAAAACTACAATGGTGCAAGGTGACCAATGGGTAGCACGCGAATGCAATTTGGATTATGCTGTTGGAGTGTCCCCTTAGCTAGAGGTCCTATCCTTGGATCCTAGGATCGAGAAAACCACGACTGTCTCCAGTCCAGGAGAGGATATCTGAGTCATTAGGATTGACGAGTCTAGACCCGACTTGGAACTTAGAATCGGCAATGAACTGAATGAACCAATAAAAACCTAGCTCGTTAGCTTCCTGAAGAAGAACCTAGATGTTTTCGCCTGGGCACACGAGGATATAGAGGGGATTGACCCAAAGCATGCCTGCCTTAGACTGAGCATTGACCTAAATGCCAAGCTGGTGAAACAAAAAAGACGCCCCTTGAACAGTGAGCGACACACAGCCCTAGCACAAAAAGTTGACAAACTCTTGGGGAACAAGTTCATCTGTGAAACTCTATTCCCGTAGTGAGTAGCCAATCCGATCTTAGTCAAGAAGAGCAACGAAACTTGGCGTATATGTATTATTGACTTCATGGATCCAAATAAAGCTTGCCCTAAAGATAGTTTCCCGCTCCCTCAGATTGACCAAATGGTAGATGCCACAGCAGGCCATGAACTTTTGAGCTTCATGGACGCATACTCTGCTATCACCAAATACCAATGCTTGCAGAAGACGAGGAGCACACTTTATAATGGACATGGGATTGTATTGTTATAAGATGATGCCTTTTGGACTGAAAAACGTCAGCGCAACGTACCAACGCCTTGTCAATTCCATGTTTAAGGATCAGATCAGCAAGATGATGGAGGTCTATGCTGACAACATGCTCGTCAAAAGCCTGCAGGCTGAGAGACATTTTGAGGACCTTGACTAAATGTTCTAGGTCCTAAGGGAATCTAAGATGAAACTAAATCCAAGAAAGTGCTCCTTCGGGGTCGCATTTGGTAAGTTCCTAGGATTCATGGTGAATCAGCGTGACATCAAAGTGAACCTCAAAAAGATAAAGGCTGTGTTAGAAATGGAAGCCCCAAAGTCCGGTAAAGAGGTTCAGCGCCTCACGGGGAGAGTTGTGGCCTTAAATCATTTTATCTCCAGATCCACGGATAAGTGCAAGCACTTCTTCGATGCTATTAAAAGGACCAAAGAATTCAAGTGGACGGACGAATGTCAAAAAGCTTTTGAAGAGCTCAAGAAGCAACTCTCCTCAGCCCCGCCATTAGCTAAACCAGAGCAAGGAGAAACTTTGAGCTTGTACTTAGCCATCTCTGAATCTTCTGTCAGTGCAGTCCTGGTTAGGGTGGAAGAAGCAGTCCACCTTCCAATTTGCTATATCAGTCACGCACTGCGTGACGCTGAACTCAGGTACCCGTTGATGGAAAAGCTCACCAGTGCCTTGGTCATGGTGTCCATAAAGCTCTGCCCCTACTTCTTGGCTCACACTATTGAAGTCCTAACTAGCTTGCCGCTTAGACAGGTGCTCCAAAAGCCAGATCTATCCGGTCTTTTAGTTAAGTGGTTGGTCAAACTCAGCCTGTACTACCTACGCTACAAGCTAAGGGTGTCCATCAAAGGGCAAGCATTGGCAGACTTCATTGCAGAACTGACACCATCGCTCCTCAATAGGTCAAGCCTGAGAGTTGTACATGGACAGCTCCTCAATAGGTCAAGCCTGGTCCTCATCGGCCCAGCGCGTCAGTACCATTGCCAAGCTGTCCGATTTGGATTCCTGACAATCAACAATGAAGCCGAGTACGATGCCGTACTAGCAGGGCTGAACATGGCCAAATCGATGGGAATCAAGAAAATAGCTATCAAAACCGACTCTCTGCTCGTCGTTAACCAAACCAGCAGATTGTATGAGGTTAAAAGACAGAGGTTTTCACTGTAATCTGAAAATAGTCATGCAGATGCACTAGCCAAACTTGCCACGAGCAAAGGTGCCAGTGAACTCAGAAGTATCCCTATTGTCAAGCTCCAAAGACCGTCAGTTGAAAAGGGTGCTGCGTTGACAATGGGGATCGGGGACTCTTCCGACTGATGGATCCCATCATCTAGTTCTTGAAGTAGTGAGTGGCCTCTCAGGCAGAGAGGCCAAGAAACTGATGAATCGTACGGCCAGATTCACTCTGGTCGACGGAATATTATACAAGAGGAGCTTCTCCGGGCCTTTATTACAATGCATAGCCCCAGGAGAAGCAAGAAATGTCCTGGAGGAGATCCACGCGGGTGTCTATGGTAATCACTCTGGCGGCTTATCCTTTGCACATAAGGTCCTTAGGCAAGGGTACTTCTGGCCAACTCTGAGAAAAGATGAAGTTGAATTAGCTAAGTGTTGTGATAAATGTCAAAGGTTCGCCCGCTTATCAAAAGCCCACCAGAGGAGTTGACCTCGGTCATAAGACCATGGCCCTTCGCGAAGTGGAGGGTTGACCTTATAGGCCCGCTCTCTAAAGGAAAAAGGGGAACTTAGTTCGCAATAGTGGCCATTGACTACTTCATCAAATGGGTAGAAGCTGAAGTACTGGCGACCATTACTGAACAAAAAATGACAGGCTTTATCTGGAGGTCAATAATATGTAGATTTGGGCTACCTCAAGTCATAGTCACAGACAACGGCAAGTAGTTTGACAATGCTAGATTCAGGTCATTCTACGAGGATTTGGGAGTAAAAAACTTCTATTCTACTCCTCACCACCCACAATCAAACAGTCAGGTCGAAGCAATCAACAAAGTCATTAAGCACACTTTGAAGACTAGACTGGAGGCTCAGAAGGGCACATGGGCTGAGGAGCTACCCACTGTCTTATGGTCATACCGGACGACCTCTAGGACAGCAATGGGTGAAACCCCTTTTTCACTCGCCTTTGGGGCTGAGGCCATGATCTCTGTCGAGCTCGAATTCCCTACTCCAAGGGTTTTATTCTTCGATGAGAAAAGGAAACTCTAACAAGCTTGATCTCCTTGAGGAGAAAAGAGCCTTGGCCGAAATTTGGAATGCAGCCTATAAGCAAAAATGCGCAAAATTTTACAACTCCAAGGTCAAGTTGCGTAAGTTCAAGGTCGGGGACTTAGTCCTCTGAAAAGTTTTCCTGTCTTCAAGAGAAGCTGCCTTAGGTATCCTTGGACCGACTTGGGAAGGACCCTACAGAGTGAGGATAATTCTTTCCAACGGAGCATCTGAAAAGGTACTACCAATAGGAGTTCACCTTTTTTCTCTTCCATTTTTGCCTACGTAACAGGTCACGAAATGTGCAACTGATAAGAGAAACTTTGAGGCCGCGCGATCTCAAGTTTCCAATCTCAGTGCCACAATGACCTAACACATGTTAAGTTTGTATGCATTAAACGAAGTGTTGGAACACAGTTCCTTACACTAAAACACTTGAGAACAATATGAGCTAATGGTCCAAATGCAAATGATAATACAGCTACACCAGCTAGCAAAACAATAGGAATCAAATCTCAAAATATAAAAATATAAACACAAACGAGCTTCAAGAAATCTAAACTGCATAAAAAACCAACAAAAGTCCAAAATGTGATAAGCCTACTGGCTCGAACTCAGCGCTTGAATATCAGGAAGCCAAACAAGTTGGTTCACGAAATGCGGAAATTAATTAAAGTCAGTAGTACAGTATTACAAAAGCTGGGTCACAACCTGAGTTACCTAGCTAGCAAGCACGTGTTGTCACTTAGAAACAAATTGGCAAGAATGATGAAAAATCACGAGCTGACACTTCATTGAAATTAGGAAACCATAAACAAATATAGAGAGCAAAATATTAAGGCTCAGAAACTAAGCCAGTAGGAGCAACCTGGTCCTGGACATCCTTCGGAAGGTCGTCTACAACGACGATAGCCCCTTCTGGGGTAGCCTTGTTTTCGTCTTCCTGTTCATCTGAGCTCTCAAAGCCGTAGTCCCTTTTCAATTGGGTGACTTAGTCCTTGAGAAAAACCCAATTCATATTCAGGTTGTTTCTTCTTTAGCACAGCTATCACGTCCCCTGTGACCTCGATGAAGACTCCATTTGAGTAAGCCTTGAAGTCATCAGATTTTCTATATTTTTCCATGGCCTGCTCATAAGATACATGCCCAGATAAAGGAGCCCTGCTCTCCAGCTCCTTTTGGGCATGGTCCAACTTAGACCTTTTCGTGGCTAGGAGGTTTTCCAAGTCCTCATTCCTTCTCTTCAAGCTCTCCAACTCGGCTCTAAGGTGCCCAACCTCATCCCTCAGAATAGCAAGATCTTACTGCTAGTCATGGAGAGTTCGCTCAGCCTGTTGCTGGGCCTTTGTCACCTTCTCAGAGTTCTCCCTCTCCGTGGAAAGGTTCCCAATGAGCTGGTGGACCCGATCAGCAATTTGAGTATCTAGAATAGCAGGACGGGCGTTCATCGCAGAAGCCACGCAGACCAGGTCAACAGTTGGCAGGGACTTGGCATAATTGCCCCACTTTTTTTTACCAAGCTCGGGGCACGCTCATCATCGTATCCGTGACAGGCGGGGGCAGTTTACTTAAGTCTGACTTTTGGACTCTTCTCATTATGCTATACCCGATCAGGGACTTGGGCCGCTTGGCTTTAGACTTCTCTAAATAGGCCCCAGTGAGCCGGATAGGCAGGAAGGAGTAGGTCCTTGGAAACCTCATCCAAGATGTTCCTGCTCTGAGTTGAGGGACCTAGGCCGATACCGGTTGAGCTGGGAGGTGTGCTGGCCGGAACTTCTTGGGTAGTCGCCTCTTGGGCAACATCCCGCCTTTTGGGCGGTTGCTCCTCAATGACGACCTCCGAGTGAGGGATTTTCCTCTTCCTGGCCGCTCTCTCCTTTTCCTTTTTCCTCTGCTCCTTCCTCCACACAGCCTCAGCAACTTGATCTGCGTCCCTTATCCTCCTTTTTTCAGCCTCTCGGACAGATCGTTTATGAGACTTGGATAAGTACTTCTACCCTGAAACTAAAGAAAAAATCGTCAGCTCAAGTTGAGGATTTGCATTAGACTGACAAAAATGACCTGTGACTTCTGCCTTACAGTTCTCGGGGTTGCTAGGGACATAGGCACCTTCCTTGACAGAAAGACTGTGCTTGATTAATTTTCTGTCCTGAACAAGATCGCTCGCGTGACGGTTGTCCTCTGACAGTATAGCGATGGCTCGTACTTCCTCGTCAAAAGGTGAGGTTAGCAACAAGCCTCTTTCAGAACCTGTGAATGAAGAAAAAAGATTAAAATTAGGACAGATAGATTATAGAGCTGGCAAACTGAGGCAATACTTACTATGTTCCCCGTAGGTGGTCCTAACCTTGATCTTTGCCTCCCCGGGGGCTCCTGGAGTTATGCATTCTCCTTCTACCCAGAACCACTTATCTTTCTAGCCCGGGACAGAGTCTAGAACTCCTTTTACCAAATTCTCCCAGAGATGAGTCCCTCCGGCCTTAGGTCGGGCCGAGATATAATACCTGCCCTTGTCGCTACTGCTAGCTTTGAGTTGGTAATAAGTAAGGAATTCAACAGGTCGTGGGAAGTTGTATCCCTTTTCTCACCACAAAACTACCAGGCCAATCAGGGTCTTCTAGCTCGTTGGAGGAATTTGAGTAGGAGCTAGGTCGAGGTACTGCAAATACTCAGCCACAATCTTTAGTAGAGGCAGCCTAAAACCCGCTTTGAACATCTTCGAGTTCACTGCCATGCAGCCCTCTGGAGGACAGTGAGCTCGCTCGCCCTCATAGGGAGCCTACAGGTCCACTTGGTAGGCACCCTATAATTTTCCCTCAACTCGTGAAGTTCACTCTGTTTAATTCTTAAGGGAAAATGTTTGGCCTCTCAGTCCACCTCGGGACCAAGCATGGCGGGGGGCCGCCCACTAGGACCCGCTGGAGCTGACCTAGATGAACGTCCAACCCTTGCGAGAGTCACTTTCGCCAAGGGAACAGCCTATAAGGCAAGTTGTCCCCTCTCACTGGGAACTGCTCCTTCCTTCTCCTCATCCCAGTTAATGTCATAACCCTCATTTTTCGATGCCTCCTCCTCCGACCAGTCAACCTCAACCTCAACTTCCCCAAAACCTCCAAAAGTGGCTCCCTTCTCCTCAGACTCGGACCACTGTGGGTTCACTTCCACATTTTCCCCCACGTCTTCTACCTTAGACTCACTGTTACTCGCCATCGCTGGAAAAATCAGAAGAACCTCTATCCCTACTTTCCAAGACAAAAACTTACCGGCCCGCGAGGACTATGTGTAGAATGGAAGGAAGATTTACCTTTTGTAGAGTACAACGAAGAGTTTGCTGGATAACTCGAGAGACCATGTGTCGAATGTGAAAAAAGGCGGCGACGGGAGATCTCTGAAAAAATAAGGCTCAGTTTCGAGTTGCAGAAAAGAAGAAAGAGGGTTTAGAAATAAGGGACTTTTAAGAAACAGAAAGAAGAAGAAAGAAAGGAAAGGGGTCTTGGGGATTGCAAACGCCAACCGTTCGTGATTATTGATACGCCCCTTCCTAAGACCCTCCAGGAGATCGAATTGAAAATGGATATGTGGCAACCGTGGCAGAGGGCAATGATTCAAAATTTAATTTACCCAGAGAAAGCGTATGTGACAAGCTCGCGTACAGATAGTTCTCAAGGGCGCTCCTTCTCTAGGGCATAAAAGTAACTCCCTTGAGGGGGCGTTTGTTTATGCACCTGTGTCAGGTCACATTTTTAAGGTCATGGTCTCCCAAGGTGAGGACGACGCCCCCACCTGCTAAGTTGGAAATCACTCAGCATGAACATCGACCTACAGATCTAAATCCCTCACGAGTTAGAGGACCTGCGTCGGAGGTTGGGTGCCCAAGTTAGGCAAAGCGCACAGTTCATGGACTACCTATCACCTCTTCCACTGTCCAGCCCGTCGTGCAACAACCTAGGAGTGCTGGATGTAAATATCTAGTTTCAACCTTGGAGGTTGCACGGTCGCGTTAGTTCAAGTAACTCGCGACCTCCTAGGCGGTAGAATTAATGTGTAACTTGCTTGCCAACTTGCTTGGTTCATCTCCCAAAGATTGATGTGACACTCACATTTAATAAAAAGTGAATATTTGTCTTCCCCATGTAGTTCCCAACTGAAATTCGGTCAAGATAACCTGACAGAGTTCCAGCTAAGCATGTCAGGGAAGTCTCCTATTGGCCAAGCATTTAATGTATGTAATCACTAATCACCAATTTGTGTGCTATAAATAGGAGAAAACCCCAATGAGCGGGATCTTCTTGACTTTCATCAATCTTAGTCTATCATTTATTAATCTCCTTCATTTACTCTCTCTGCAACTACCTTGGCTCCACCCCGAATTCCACATTTATTACTCGAAACAATTCAAATACAGATTTCCCACGCAAATAAATTTGTTTTGTTGGGTTAAAACAAGATTTAGCATCAACACTTTTCAAAAGCAACGAATTTGAAAAATCAGAGAAACCATTTCTCGTGAAAAGTTGAGTTGGCTTTAGCTTATATTTTCGGTCGATAAGACATGGAACTTCAGAGTACACTTCGATTGCACAGGAAATTGCAGGTGATTGTTATCTTCCTCACTTCGTCAGTCTTAGATCGTATTGGATGTTCAAAGCTGTATGTTGAAGAATGGTAGATCGTTGTACCTCCATTCATCCAGATAAGTAACCAGTTTCGATCTCTTATGTTATTTAACGATTCGATTACGATTAATCAAAAATCAGTACCTGTTATTTTACATGGGGTGAATTATAGTTTATAAAATCCTTTTGCAGAGTTTTTATGGTCGACATTCATTAACAATTTGGTCAAGATAAGTTTGATTTCCCAAGTGATATTATACTTTTATGTTCAACATTTTTTCTACTGGTAATTTGAAAAGGGGCAGTGCCTTTAGTGCTTGATTTTTTATTGCCTTTTGATTTGAATTAAATTTAGTATATATGTAAAGATTTATACTTGATGAAGATGCTGTGCTGAAATGGAATAATTTTCTTGAGTTTTAAAATACATTAAGTACATGGTGGATTCTGCAATTTATGTTCTTTAGCGTTTTGTGTATTTTTCATATTCTCAGTATCCGAGATTATCACTTGTGAACGGCGATGAAGGGTTGACAATTAGTTTAGCTGAAGGTGAATCTGAAGGAGGTCCAAGTTATTCAAAGAGTGACTAGGGAACGAATTAATTCAGCCACGGAAAGTCTGAGTCCAGTGGTTGTCAGCCCAGGTGATCATATTGAGTAAACAATTAATATCAACATAAAGTGTGACAGTGTTCATTAACCAGCGATATAGGCAAGAAATGCAATGAGCGGTGTGGGGAAGAGCGGTAACGACATAAGGGAAGTTACCAGCTTTGGTTGATGAGTAATTCAGGTTTTGGGCAGCTAAAAACGATCGTCATTCATGAGGAATGATCCAAAACAAATGGAACGACATAGAAACGAATCCAGAAATGGTCTAAAATAGAATTGGTGATCGAAATCGATGACTCGCTTAAGGACGATATACAGAGATTTTTGAAATGGAAATTAAGCAAAGAGAGATAAAACAATTGATGAGTTGGATGGTCATGAGAAATCAAAATGGAGGCACGTGGAAATGAGTTGAGTGGTCATGAGAAAACAAAATAGAAGTGAACATGAAAGGAATGTAAAGGAAGTGGAATGCATGTGCCGGATGGAAATGGAAAGCATTTTGGACTATTGAAGAAAATTGGCAATATGAAAAGCGAAGTAAAAATTTACTATTGTATGACACGTCATGAGACATCTCCAGGTGAAGGACCATCGCCCAAGGGATGGTTATAATATCTCCTTGGGATGGTAATCACTCTACAATATAAATCGCTCAAGGAGGCAGTCATAATCGCTCCGTGAAGCGGTATTCACCATAAAGACTAAATCGCTCAAGGAGGCGATCATAATCGCTCCTTGATACAGTATTCGCCAGGAAGACTAAATTTCTCAAGGAGACAGTCATAATCGCTCCTTGAGGTGGTATTCGCCTTGAAGACTAAATTGCTCAAGGAGGCGTTCATAATCACTTCTTGAGGCTGTATTCACCATGAAGACTAAATTGCTCAAGGAGGTGGTCATAATCGCTCCTTAAGGCGGTATTCACCTTAAAAATAAAATCACTCCAAGGGATTGTAATCACTCTACTTACTTGAAATCGCCCAATGGGATGGTAGCGATGGTAATCGCTCGCCTGAAATTAGATTCGCTACAAATCAGCATCGATTGAAATTGTCATCACTAGAAATTAGAATCGAAATTGGCATCTCGCGAAATTGGAATAATTAGGGATTGAAATCGCCTAAGGGAGCTGCTTCGCTTATTGATTATTAGAATTCTCTTCGGCTATTGATTATCGGGGATCACTTCGCTTGTTATTAGAAGTCGCTTCGCTCATTGATCTGCGGTCGCTTCACTCGTTGATTGCCTTATTGCTACTTTATATTCACTCTCCTCAAAATACTAGAGTTTTTTTATGAGAGTGATGGGGCATATGATGATAGGTGTATACAAATGGGGTGATTGGATAATGTGTCACAGAGTCACTTGGGTGTGATAAAAATGGATACGATAGTCACTTCCCTTGGTAATGAGGAGATCGCTCACCTTATTACTAAGAGGGTCACTCCTCCTAACCAAATGGGGCAATCACTTCACTACAGGAATTGAGAAGAAAGTCACCTCGTTCATAGAGTTAGCAGTAGATTACTCTAAGTGACTGACACGCGTGGTTCTCCTGTCACATTTTTCCTCCATTTTTCCTCTATGAATAGGGAGAGTCTGAAATGTAAAGGGGGAATGGCTCAAAACGAACTTCCCTTCTTTTTCACATTTTCACACGCTCTTGTGAAATCTGTTCAAAATTACAAATCATATTACCATTAAATTGATAAACTATCCCATTATCAACACTACAAGAAATCTAGGTGTTTACCTACACATGTAAGTGTGGGTAAAGATATTGTTATGTATGAGTAAAAACATTTACCTACACATAATACAAGTATCAACATGTGTGTCTATCAGTCTGTAGAGGAAAGTTTTTACCCATACATAGGTATATGTGTGGGTAAATATTGTACTTTTACCTACACATATATGTGTAAGTAAATATTGCAATATGTGTGGGTAATGGGACTACCAGGTATGCAATATTGACGTAGACGATAACGTGGACGATGATGTGGTGCCTGAGGTGGCAGGGCTGGACGATGAAAGTCAATGACGTGGACGATGACGTGTCACGTGACGTGGATGGTGACGTGTAAATCATTATGTGTGGGTAAATAATAAGATCGTGTGTGGGTAAAAGTTAGTATATTGTGTAGGTAATAATATAATGTGTCGGTAAAAGTTTGTTTATATGTGGGTAAAAAACATTAAATGTGGCTAATAGTTTATTTATGTGTGGGTGGTAATTCACTTTTCTTTTTCTTTTTTCATTTACATCTATAGATTATACCTATAAAAAGTTAGTAAAATTATAAACAAAATGGTTGAATAAATATTTCAAATACTAAGGAAGTTAAACATGTATTCATGTCACAATGTTGTCCAATGGAAATTGAAACATACAAACAAACTTTCAAAATAAGTTCAACAAAATCGAAAAGTACTATCGCCGCAATTAAAATCAAATCAATAGTGGGCAACAAAGCAGCTTAAATCCTATGCAGTTTCAAGATAAGTCATCAAGAGGATGATGAAACTCAGAGGTTGAGTCAACGTAACCACCAAAGGAGTTGAAAAGACGGTTTCCACCACATTGAGGATCGGAGGATTCACCTACAGGGGACGGAATTGGATGGGCTGGCCCTGAACATTGATCTAATGGTGCAGACGAAGGAGGTATAATATTCTTTTCAATCAATGCCTGTCGCATCATTTGAACCTCTCCTTTGAGCTCTCCGAAAAGAGACTTGTAATGATTTGCCTCATTAAGCAGTTGACAGTATGTAGGATGGTTTTGACTCAGCACTAGTGCTCTTGGCCCCCGCGGTATTAGGAGACCGCCCCGACCAAACAAATGGACTGATTACCTTCCAAGAGATCCGTCTCTAATATTTCTTTCTCAGTCTTTTTTCTCTGGTGGATTTTCACCTCTCAACTGTGTCATTTCTGCCTGTTGGAGCGAATGAACTACTTTGAAAATACGATCATACTAGTAACCTACACATGACTCGTAGTTAAACTAAGTAAAAAAATAAAATATTACTAAGATGTAAAGTTGCATGCAAATGTCACCAAAAAATAGTGCAATAAAACTATACTCACATATTTAGCCTCTACCTCTTGAGATAACCAACCACGTTCAGAATGTCAATGCCAATGTCAAATACGCCAAGTCTCAATATGGCCAGTAGGTGCATCCAACTCAACTCTACACTCAACATGATGGTGTACTGTACTCTTTGAACCATTATGTTTATATATGTATGGAAATAGAAAAAGATCGGAAGAGCGTCGTGACAATTTCCCTTCTACCAGCAAGGCTAGGAGGCATGAGAAGGTTGTGATAAGACTGATAGCTTGCCTAGGGGCCCGTATGGTTTTGTTTTTGTAAGAATTGATTTTGTGAAACGGTATTTTTTGAGAGAATGTGTGTGTTGAAAAATAAGAAAAAGTTACAAATTTACATGCAAATTATTTTAATGAATAAATGTGTGGATATAAATGGATTTGAGTGAAAATTCATTTTGAGAAAATCAAACCACATGGGCCCTAATTGTTTATCCAATTTGCTCTTACAACAATGCATTTATGCCCTATGGATTATTACTACAATTTCACAATTTCTTAGATTACTACAAATGTAAAAAGAAAGTATGCTTTCTCGCATGATGAAGCAAGAATCATCCGGGCATACTAGCAAGAACTTCCTTGCATAGGCCTCTACTTGCTTTGTTAGCCATTTTTCTATTTGTTGAATGGCTAAAAAATTCATAATGTCAGCATAAAATAAGGCAGAGGTTCAGAAAATTTGTTTAATACGAGAGTTGACATTTACCCTCACGGAACAACCTGATTCTAGAATTTGTAACATTTGAAATTTTAAAAGATAAAAACTAAAAAAAGAATGGGAGGAAAAGTTTAAAGAGTAGAGACCCATAGATACCGTGTTAATATCCGCAAGACCTCCCTCTGCATAATCAAAAAAAAAAGAAAAGAAAAAGATATTTTGTTGCCACACCTGCTAGTGCTATACTTGTAAACTTGTTCAATGTCTGAAAGAAGCACTGTCAGCAGTTTTTCCCAGATTTGATTTCTGAATATTGTAATAATCATACAAAGGAAAGAAAAGTAACATACCGAGGTAGATACCTTTTCTTTGTTTACTTGCAATGAAAAAAAAGACGCATTCAACAATAGATATTTAGTCTTTTGAGTATAGCTTAGGCAGAATGCCATCCTTTCACCCCTCCACATCATTTTTATGTTCAAAATCATATATGTGTATGTATGTGTGTATTGGTGATCACAATGAACATATTTATATTTGGATAGCACTTTAGATCACTATATACATAAATAGCAATAAATCATTAACATCCTTTAAAGATCCTTCTCATTTTATATTTTAGGTCATATCTAGTGGGGATAGCCTATGCATTCACTAAAATTTTCCATTGGAGATTTGTTTTAGTTTCTTGTGGCTGAAATTTTAACTTCTCAAACTTGGGTTTCGAGAATTTGTTTCATTTTATGTTGAAGTTGACTGCGGTGTAGGATCTTTCATTGATGGTAAACTAGAATACGCAAATATGTCAAATACACACATACTTACGAATAGATATCCTAGGAGACCTTTCCTTTTCTTTATAATTTCAAATAGGCACTGTAAAGGCACGATCTTATGTGAGATCAACCTCTTATAATGTTACATTTCCTTTACTTTTCTTTATAATTTCAAATAGGCACTGTAAAGGCACGATCTTATGTAAGATCAACCCCTTATAATATTAGTATCGACAGAACACACAAAACAGCAATTTGCGGAGCAAGAGAAAACCTCTTAATATCCATAACCATAAGCAATGCAAGAAGGGTATTGTACAACTGAACAATAAAAATATTATGCTTGGTCCCAAAAATGAAAACATCTTAAGATGCAATGTACTTATAAGCACGGCTGTTCAGCCCCAAATCTCAATATAACAAATGGCAAAAATTCCGGAGTCAGAAAAAGATTAGAGTGCAAAATAAGAAGCTGAAAGAACTGTAGAAGTTGTAAGAAGAGAACCTACTTCCTCAAGAAATTCAAAATCTACAAAAGTAGTCCCTGCCTGTACATTGAGTGCCTTCCTTCTTCAAAGCTTCCAAGCTGGTTAGTGTATATCCTCTTGGCAGGATGCCAAGCAAGTATGCAATCAAGAAATATCCGGCCTCATGCTAGGTCACAAGTGGATAATAATTATCTCAATAAAAAAAAGAGCAAACATGGAGCCATACAATATTTTGTTAGTGAAAATAATACATAAATAAAATAGATGCTACAAGGAGGTGCAAAAGAGAAGCCCTAAGACACATACGTACTGAAAGTAGGGGACGAAGAAAGGAAGATAAAGAATCTTACTTGGACAACCCTATTATGGTACTTTTGGCTGATCAAATGGACTCCACCATTGGAAGA
>CAVNYN010219788.1:0-27816 GCA_963692815.1 Nyctanthes arbor-tristis
AAAACTTATTTATTAATTCTGTACAGAATTAATAAATAAGTTTTTTTTTTTTTTTTGAAAAAATAGCTTTTTAATTTAAGCTCGTGCAACAGTGTCGGTCCTGTTATTATTGGGACCCTAGGCCAACTCTGAAAAATAGACCCTTATACTGAGCTAGATTAACAATTTTTTTGTTTGTTGGGGGAAGGGGTCGTAAGGGGGTGGAGCCCCCTTTTCGGGGGTTGGGGGGCGCTAATTTTTTTTTAAATACTATATTTCTTCTTTTTTTTTTTTTAATCGTGACCTTTAAGAGCTCTTCCTAAATTATGCTAATCTCTTAATCCATCACTAGCCAATCTAAAAATTCCTTAATCCTAAACTAAAACAATAAAACATTAAACATCATCCAAAATTCATCAATCCTAAACCAAACAAATAAACCATAAAACATTAAACATCATCTAAAATTCATCAATCCTAAACTAAACCAATAAACCATAAAACATTAAACATCATCCATTTAATTACTCAATCATAAACTAAACCAATAAACCTCAGCAATCCCTAAACAGAGATAAACAATATATTTGAGATTTAATCTATTTTTTTCTGATTTTCATCTTAAATTTCTATTTGTTCTTTGAAGTCTTTTGTTCATCGAATTTGAGATTTTTTATTACTGAAACTTCCTGGAGTTCGGTTATCTTTCTCCGCTTTGGTATCTATGCTCTTTTTCATCATTTTAATAGTAATGGCTCTACGACCTGAAGATCATGTGAATTATGCATTAACGCTACTTAGACAACATAAATTTGTGGAGGCTACTTACCCATATACTCTGGTTGTCTCCCTATATTGTTTAAGAGAGAAATTCATGCTTTCGAGAACTTTTCGAAGTTTATTTAGAATAGAGTTGATGTATTCCTGACCTCCATTTTGACCGGGCGAAATGCTCTGAGAAAACTCGACAGTCAGAAGCTGCATCGAAAGATATTGCAACATACAATCGTTCTAACCCTGTAAGTATTGTAGTGTGGCCAACACTAGAACATCCCATATTTGTAGGGGAAAACGTTGGACACGGAACTCGATTCGTGAATAGCGATAACACGCCACTAACTGACATTGACATGACCAAGCACTGGTCGTTGAAATGACAATTGCTTACTATAATATGAATGCTTTATATATGTAGCCTTTTCTAGACTTATCACATGTTCCGCCCCAGGCTTCACGGTGAATAGGGTATATTGCAATAGCCAACAATTACTTATCAAATCATCTTCAATCATATTGACAACACAATAGAAAAATATACAAAAATTGTCTATGAAACCCAATTCACGAGTGAAACAGTCCATTTCTAAAATATTTTGTGCAGGTTTTTTACCCACAAATGCCCCTACTTGTGGTACTCACTTTTTCAATAGTCTTCTGCCTTGCCAATTGACACAAAATGCCGTCGGTTTCTGATCACATACAAAATGCCTCATATTTGAGTTATGTGGAGGTTATTTCTATTTTTTACTTGAGATCTGTTTTTTCTGATTTCCGTCTTAAATTTCTATTTGTTCTTTGAAGTCTTTTGTTCCTCCGATTTGAGAGTTTTTATTTCTGAAACTTTTCTTTCTTCCCGGAATTCAGTTATCTTTCTTCAGTTCGGTATCTATGGAGTTCAGTTATCTTTCTTAAGTTCGGTATCTATGGTCTTTTTCATCATTTTAACAGTAATGGCCCTACGACCTGAAGACCATGTGAATTATGCATTAACGCTGCTTAAACAACATAAATTTGTAGAGGCTGCTTACCAATATACTCAGGTTATTTTCCTACACTGTTTAAAATAGAAATTCATTTTTTCGAGAATGTGGTTGAAGTTTATTTAGAATGGAGTTGATGTTTTCCTTCTTGTAGGCTATTGAAAAATATGGTGATTACTATAGGCCTGACCTCCATTTTGACAAGGTGAAATGGTATGAGCAAACTGGGCAGTCGGAAGCTGTATCGAAGGATATTGCAACATACAATCGGTCTAATCCCATAAGTATTGGAGTGTGGCTAACATTAGAACATCCCATATTTTTAGGGGAAAATGTTGGGCGCGGAACTTGATTTGTACTGACATTGACGTGAATTTTGTTGGTTTTTGTTCCCACCAGTCACCGGCAACTTACTTTCAAAACCACGCCGGCGAGTTCGGTCGCTCTTGCTACTACTTTGGACAATCTGTTGCACAAAATATATGGGTTCATTATACCAAAGGTCCATTATTTGCAATCTGCGACATAATTACAGAAACAAATCAATAATTTATTATTGCAGTCGTGGAAATTAGATGAATAATGCAAAATAGAAAGAGAGCTGTTTAATTTACAAAGAAGTCAACAATAAGAATTTTGCGCAAACCACTCCACCAAATTAGTTCTTGGGTTTTGGAATTTGGGATAGATTCACGTTTTAGTCAATTTATGGCTTTTCAACTGTAACTGTCAGTCATATATACACAAATTTAGTCGAACAAGAAAATATTAAAATTGAACGTTCTCATTCTGCTCTCTCTCCCGCCCGTGCTTCTTTTCCTCATCTTTGACATGGTCCTCTTTCTCGAACATATACAGGCATATGGAAGTAAAAAATCGTGGTTGCAGGGCTCTTTTTCCCCCTCACTTCGGAAAACGGGTGGATGCGGGATGAAGTAAAGGAAGATGGACTATAAAAAGAAACTCGTATTTCAGCTAGAACTCCACGCCCTTAGGTTTTCCAGCAAATACTTTATGTGAAAAATGGCCAGGGTGCTTTGGGTAGTGGTGTGAAAGTATATTTGAAACAGGCACTACACACTCATTTTATTTTAGGGGTTGTTTGAAACTATTTATCTGAATTGAATTATAAAGAGAAATTATAAAGAGGTGAAATGAGTGGTGTAGATTTAATATAAATTTGAAATTTGTGGTTATAGATGAAAAGTAGTCAAATCAGTGGTCAAATCAGTAGTAGGTGAGATTATAAAGAGAAATGATAAAGATGATCAAACATCCCCTTAGTTTTTTGTTACATTTTATTTTTTATTGGTTATATAGATGTAAAATGCATTGTGGTATAGTTATCAAATTTAACTGGGACAATAAAGTAGTGGGTGGTTACTTTAACCAATATTAAAACACTTAAAGGAAATTAAAGTTAAAAAAAAAAGAAATGGAAGAAAATAAAACTAAGTTGTGGTATATAGACAATAGTAGTAGGTTTACAAAAAAGAAAAAAAGATAGTGGGTGGTTTATCAATAGTGAGTGGTTATGTCTATTAGTGAGGCAATTTAAACCATACATGTTTTGAAAAAAATAGTTCAATAAAATTTACCAATGTATAAGAAATTAAAGTAAAAAATAAAATAAAAAAAGATTCTCTCAAATTGGAATTTGAAACCAAATTAAATCTTTTCCAATTGATGATTCAATTTTACTTCGGTTTTTATTAATACTAGATTTTTTACCCGTGCGATGCACGGATAAAGACCTAGTGAAAATATCATACCTCAGAAGTAACTTAATAGGAATTTAGAGACTTAATATCATAAAAGAATATAAAAACTATGAGTTTTACAAATGCAATTTGTATTGTAAAAGAAAGTCTTTGATCAAATAGTGTCAGAGTCTTTCTTACAATAAAAAATTTGTCACATGCATCGGATCCATATAGAATTTTTTGGCTTAAACAATACGATCTCTATGTCTTGTGATTATAAGTCTTGTACCACTATACAATCTAGACAAATGATAAAAATTCCATAACAATATAACAGAAATACCAATCTTTAACTTCAACTTATGGTTGAAAACCCTAGAGTATCGTATCTCATTCAAGAATTTGAATTTGTAAATATTTCAGTGGAAGTTATTGTTAGAATATGAAGAAATGATAGCATGACCATTTCTAGGATACATGACAATCAGTTAAAGTTTATTCAAAATTATATTTCAAGACAAACGTTAATTGCTTTGTTAACCATAAAATCATTCTTTTATTTTTCTCCCCAATAAAATGTACCATTTAGAGTAATCATTTTCTTATTATTTGAGACTACAATTTCATGATGATGAGGTAATAATATAGTGTCAAATAATTGGCACTTCTTACACTTACGTATAACTTTAGAGATATAATTGTTGATAATTAAAATGGAGAGGCCTAATTGCTATTAAATTAAAGTTTCATGATCTAAGTATTGACAATTAAATATTATTTATCTATTTGTAAGTGAAGTAAAAATTTAGTGACATTTGGTACAATTAAGGCTATTATAATCTATGTTTCCTTTTTTTCCTTAATGACAATAGAAACAAAAAAAAAATATCACGGATAATTGATAAAATAAAAAGGGATTCATATAATTCAACTTGACAATAAATTTTGATAGTAGAATTTCAGGCTGTGAAGAGAGCCCATGAGATTTTTGAAAGATAATATAACCAATTGGATGGAGCTCATGCAGAAAAACCCAAAAAATATTCTCTTGGCACAACCCATTTAATTTATGTACGCATTTATGTATGATGCACGCATTTATGTATGATGCACTTTTTTTGGGAGAAAATGCATTATGCATTGTACTTTGCTTGTATTGTAGAAAAAATAATATTATATTTTATATTATATTTGTGTCTACCTTAGATGAAAAGCTGAAAATGAAAGCAAATTATAACTATCACTATATCCAACAAAAGAAGTCTCCCAAAAGACAGGACACCATGATATCAAAAAATACAATACAACACATATATCATTGTCAATGGTGGAACTGAAAGAACTCTCACCCATGCGTTGCACGGGGAGATCGTTCTAAAATTTATAGTAATAAACAATTAAATGTTAAATAGTTTCTAATCAAATTTGCATAACAAAATCAGTAAATATACAGTTTTGATTTGGTATTTGATATGTTAAATTAATATTTTATTAATAATTTATTATTAATAGTTACCCGCTTATATACACGTTTAATGTTTCATTATAATTTAATTTTTAAATTATCTAATTTATTTAATATTATTATTTAACAGTCTGATATTGCATATTAACGATGTACCATGATATATGTTTCCACTCAATACACATTTGAATAAAAAATTTCATACCTATAACAATGTGTATCCACTCCCACTTATCTTTTTAATTGGATGATAATAACTTATTTTATTATGTGTGCATACCATAATATATTATTTTAATCTAATAAATAAACAATATAATAGTTTAAAAAGTAGTATGATTTTAGAATAACAATAGTTAGAGGTCTAATAATCAAAATGATAAACAATATCAAGATGACAAAATTTGTCATATAAACTTGATCTATTTTTTATCTTTTAGACTATCTACAAAACTTTTTTTTAAAAATTAAAAATTAGGATTAAAAACAATTAAAAATTATGAAAGTTTTGTAAGATAATTAACTGAGCGCTAGATTTTTTATTTTTATGAATTTTTTATTACTTTGTGTTTTTGTAATTATATACGCGGAAGTTAAAAAAATATATATTTGACAAATATTTTTATAAATAAAATACCTAGTTTGTTTTATTATAATTTACGTTTTAAATCATCTAACTTATTTAATAATATTATTTAACTGTCTAATATTGCGTATCGGGTTTGTATCATGATACTTATATGCCCTTGATACCATTCGAATAAAAAATTGCATACTCATAAGACAATACCAACCCCCAAAACCCAAATAATATCCCATTTTATTCTAATAAAGTACTCTTAATATCCCGTTAATATTTTAGTCTAGCAAGTAAATAATATAATTCTTAAAAAGTAGCATGAATTTATAATAAGAATAATCGTTAGACATGTATAATTATAATAATGATAAATTAATTATTGTATTTATTTATAATAGAGATTTCAGAGATGGGGAGTCTTACGAAGCCCACTTTTAAATGGGAAAGATTGAGAAAATCTCTAATTGTGCCAGACAAATCAGTAAATTGTGCCAGATAACTGTCATTTAATATATATAAAATAATATATATATATATATATTGATATTGAGGTTGACATTGATTTCCTTTATTCATTTTGAACTGAAACAGGAAAAAAAAAAAACAAAGGAAACCTAACCACCACATAAGGCTTTATGTCCAAGTTTTCAAATTGTTTATATACCCAATTATTAGAAATTATTTTCATCATATTTTTCACCCCTCCATTATACTCCTACTAGCATATATAAATATGCCTATAATGTCTTTGGACAACATATAATCTTTCTTCCTATGCTTTGAATTTTTTATTGGTTTACTTGAAATTTAAGGGAATGAGTTATCATGTATTGATACATTGGTTAGAATGAGACATGTTTTGAATGAATGAGCCGTGCAAGCAATTTTCAAACAATCATCGGAAGAACAATTATCTCTTTGCTTATGATAAGATTTTGTCTAAGGGGTTCTTGATTTTTTAATTACATTTTTCTAGCTATTAATCTGTTCCAACCATTACTTTGTAATTGTACTACTTCAGTCTTTCTTTCTCCAAAGAGAGATGAGTAATTTTGTTGCACGTTTCCGATCTGTTGCATTATTTTATGAATGAATATACAACAAAGAATTTGAAGGAGCGAGTTATCCGGGTGTTATATGTTATGCTCGAAGTTGTAAGTTGCTTATTTTGATATATATTACAGTGTTTTAAAACTGATTAATAATTGGTTTGTGTGCATCGACAAGGTAATTTTTGTTTGTATTATAAAGACAAAGCTCATGTGTGACATCCCAGATTTTCTTTACCCTTTTATTTCACATGATTACCTAAACTTATTTATGGACCAAAAGCCAAAGGTGGAATAGTCAAGTCAATATCAAAATTAAATTATTTGAGTCAAAGTCTAAGTTATCAAAGGGTTTAAGTGAAAGAATTAAATGTTAAAGGACTTATGAGTAAATAAGATTTGTCAACGATCAACTTAAATCACTTATTAAAGTTAAAGACCTAAATGAAGTAAAGTAAGAAATTAAAGGACTTGAGTGCAATTTTCCTAAATATGTAGATATTTGTCTTGCAAATTGGAGCATTTGCATTACATATATATAACATATACAAATGCAGAGGCTCTCGGCCAAAAAGAAAAAAAAATGGAAGAAAAAGAAAAGAAAAAGGAAGAAAAAAAAGAAAAGGAGGTGAAAGATTTTGACGTGGTTGGTGTGGCTTGACCTTAGGCTCTTGATTTCTTTGTGCAATTTCATAGAGGTAAGTAAAAGAGTAATTTTTAGGGTTCATGTATTTTCTTATGGGTATTAAATCATGGTATATTCTTATGATTTGTAGCTAGATAATTGGTGTTTATGTTGAAAGAATTAGGGATTTTAATATTTAGCTCATATTAGATATTGTAGTTTGATTTTTATAAACCCTAGAAATTGAAAAATTGGAAATTTTGTGTGATATGGTATTTGATGATGATATATTAGAAAAGTATGGATGAAATACTACTAGAGTTGGGTTTAAGATGGAATGATGTTATTAAGAATTATTAATTTGATGTTAAAAAGTATTAGTTGTTAAAAAGAGCTTATAGTTAACTGTGGATGGACATGAATATGAAGTGTTTGTGAAATTCTCAAAGTGAAAAGCTATTATGAAATAAATATATTTGATGTTATTGAGAATTTGGGGTTATATGAATTATGAGTGAATAAGGATTATATTGTTGAAAAAAAGGGTATATTGATGAAGTAGTGATTAAACTTGACTAGAATTAGATTTTGAGATTTATTAGTATGTTGATTTCATTTGATATATACATATAAACATAAGATGTTGAAAATAAGGATAAGTTGGAATAAAATCTATTATGATTCAAATGAAAGAATTGGTATTAGATGAATGTTGACGACAAAATGTTATGGGAATTTTATTTATGTAGCTAATCTTATTTGATAATATTATTAGACATTTTACTACATGATGACATGATATAATTTAAGGGTTATCGCTAGGAATATATTTTGATGTATGGTTTGAGGTTATGAATCTAAAAAGGGGAAATGACTAGTTTGTTGATATAAAGTACAAGTATTTAAATTTCTTGAAGCATGTGCTTGGTATGATGTTTTAAGGTTTGAAGTTATTGAGGATAATTTAAAGAATTAATTAAGTGTATTTAGCTCTCTTTTTTACTATGCCTGATGTTAGAGGATATAAATATTAAGGTAATCATTAAAGATCAGTCTAACTATACAATGATCCAAGAGTAAGTTATGCTATTTTTCAAGTTCTTGTTATGAGATAAATTCTTAAAGTTTACAATATGATATTGAAAATTTAAGTTATGGGACTCTATGATGTGAATATGAGTTAGATTAGGAAACTCATGGCTGAAATTTCATTAATAAGTATTATTAAGGTTTTAGAAGTTTGAAATTACGAGACATTGTTGGTACTATTGCCAATAAGGATTTTTAAAAATCTAGGGAGCAAGAATATATATAAATTTAAGCTTTTCTAATGTGATATCATGATAGCTTACAGGATCAATAAGCCCAATGTAATGATTTAGAAAAGGTGACAGTTTGTACGCAAGCAAGAGGATAGAAATTTATATAAAGTTTAGGATAAAAAGGGGGGGATGGAGGGAGTAGATCACCGGAATCCATTGGAACTTATGGTAGAAGAATAATTACTAGAATATAAGAATTTGTTACAATAGTAATTGAATGTTGAATGGAATTCTCATGCTATATTACAGGAAATGGAGAAGAAATTAGTAATCAATCACGAAAGAAGCTAGATTTTCATGTCTAGCTGGTGAGTAGAGCGTTTCCTCTTCTTTCTTTCTAAATTAAAATATATTATGCTTTGATTTCACATGAAACTTGCAAAGTCTTATGATGATCATGTATTACCATAAAATTTCAAAAAGTTGGTATTTTCTTTAGAAAAGTTCATGTGGGTTTTATATGAAATCATGCTTCGTAATTTATAGAGGAAATGTTTGATTTGAAATGTGAAGTATGATATATTAAAACCCCCAATTATGTATCTTATGTTTAGAAACATGCCGCCTAGGGCTAGGAAGCACCGGTGAGTCGGTGTCGGACACGTATCAGACACGGACACGAGCTAACACGCGCTCGACACATGTCGGACACGGCCGGAACCGTGTCGGAAAGTTGGAGGATGAAGAAGACGAGTCGGAACTGTGTCGAACGCGGGAAGAGGGTGAGGAAGACGTGTCCTACCTCCCTTGTACGCCAGAAGAGACCGGAAATTAGAGGCCCGACTGAAATTATGGACAGAACCCGGCCAAGTGGCGACTTCGAAGGCTAATTTGTTTAGCGAGCAGAGAGGAAGCCAGGCAGCACTCAGGAAGGAGACGTCTGTTTGTGATTTGTGGGTTGTGACCTAATTTGAAAAGTTGGGTCAAATATATAAACTTGGGCCAGAATAATATAAGATAATATATTATTGAAAATAAAAAATGTTATTTTATTTGACGTGTCAGCAACGTGTCGTGTCGTGTCAGCACTTTTTTGAAAAATCACGTGTTAGCGTGTCTGTGTCGTATCTTGTCGTGTCCGACGCACATGTCTATGTCTGTGTCTGTGCTTCCTAGCCTACGAGCGAAGCGGTCTATGGCTCAAGCTGACAAGATGATTACCGCCCAGGCGAAGGGGCCTATGACTCAAGCCGATTGTTGCACTGCCTAGAGCGAAGGGGTCATATGGTACTTATGACCTAAGTTGGTGTCTACGCGTATATGACTATAATTACATGATGAGATGAGAATATGAATACTCTTTGAGGTGAATTTTATGATGACTCTTGGAGTTGAATGATTTCATGATATTTTCTAGTACTGTAATGATTCTATAAATGTTTAATGTGAGATGAACTCAACTTTATGATGATATTCGACTTATATTTAAAATTATGAAAATTCATAATTAGTTTGTACATTTTATTCGAGATTTTGCAAAAGGGATATTTTGATTCTTCAAAGTATGTTTAATTATAAAACTCCACTCATTGGGGTTATTAGTTCATATATTTTCTAAATGATTTTCTTACCAAGTAGCAATTGGATTTTGGGCAACTCGTTATACATGAGCCTGTTATTTTAAGAATTCGAGCTACCACATATAATTTGTTATAAGGTTCTTTTTAATCGGTTTAATATATTTCTTCATGTATAAAGTATTGCAACTTGTAATGATGGTAATTCTTATATTACGAGATGATGACGGGTTGGTCTTGGACGTTTATACGTGTTTGAATTAGAGGGGATGTTGTCAAAAATTTTTAGAATAATTAGTATGTTCACGAGTTTTGATAGTTTTAATTAGAATTTATGGTCGGCGCACGTCATCATAATGTTGATTGACAAAATCACGTACAAAGCATGTCTTTCTTACTAATATTAATTAAAAGACAATTCCCGTTCCCAGTCCCCACCCCCAAACAAGTAAATAAATCAAAAACTCAAAAAAAAAAAAAAAAATGTCCCCTCCAGAAAAATGAAAAAGAAAAAAAATGTTGGGGTTCGGGGAAGTGAATGGATATGCAAATTCAACTCGCTCATATCCTTGTGAACTCTATCTTAAAATAATCTTTCGCATACTGCGATCTATATATATGAGTGATAAATACATGTGTTGCATGTCTTATGTAAAAGATAAATTAAAAGATGAATTATATTTAAATTTGTTTGACGTAATAATACTTTTCTAAAATTTGTTAGGTAACTGTAAAAACATATTAAAAAAAAAAAAAAGAAGAAGAAAGAATAACATTGTGTCGATAGAAAGCAACCTTTATTATTATAAGAGTAATATGGTAAATCTAATGTTAAGTAGGTTAGAATAAGTATAATCAACAAAAAAAGTTAATCTAGAATCACACATTATTATTTCTTCTTTTTTGATTCTATTGTTTTTAGAGTGACAAATTGAATATTTACATATGTATCTTTAAATATTAATTTAAATTTTGACATGCATAACATACAAAATGAATTTACAAAATAATACACCTTTTAATGTTACAATTCTAAATAGACGATTTATTATTATTTTCTTTGAGCATTAATAGACGATTTATTAATTAGATTAAATTAATTTTTTTGATAAAAATTAACTTCGTGCATCCATGTGAAAGTTTAAAAGGAAAATAGAAAAAGACTTGGAATATCAATTTTATGAATTGAATAAATTAAAATTATTAATTAGATTAAATTAAATTTTTGAAATGTAAAAATAATAATAATAATTTTGTGAACTATGTGAAAGTTAAATAGAAAATAGAAAAAGACTTGGAATATCATTAATTAAATTAAATGCATTAATATGCACAAGCTAAAACGAATTAATTAATGTGTGTGTATGCTAGATGAGTTTAGATTAAGGATTCCTGGGGGCGTAGCCTACAGCCCAGTAAGTTTGAATTTGCCGTAGGCTTTATTTGGTCCTTAATCAGTGGTCCAATAGTTTTAAATGGGCTGTTAGTGTTAGCATATTGAACTTGAGGAAATTAGAGGATATGCCCACTTCTAGATAAGGCCTTGAATTATATCTCTATATAAAAAATTAATTGTAAATTTACCCTCTTTGGTTGCAAAAATACCCTTACTCTATTATTTCTTTTTATTATTATTTAAACAAAAAATTATTTTTACCATAATTATTATTAAACAAAAAATCAAACATTATATAATCTAACCATCATAAAAACCCTAATTATTTACCACTATTTCATTTTCATCTCAAAGGCTCCCTACAACCGGCCACCACCCCCCGTTGCCCACCATGACCGCCACCGCTGCCACGGCCACTGCCACCTCCCGCAATAACCACTTCACAGCTACCACTGCCGGAACCTTAGCACCTTCAATATTGGTCCCAAGGTCACAATCTTTTTTTTGGTCACAGTTATTTTCTTCTCCATCTTCAAGAACCACCTTTCTTCACATCTATGTCTAAGGAGGCACGTTTTGGTGCGGATTGCCTACTTCAATGGAGGGGTGTTCTGCGCCTCTGTTAATAGACCAATCTTCATAAATTTTATAACATATCGTATTGCATACTACTATTAGAAAAGGTGGTTTTTAAGTAAAGAATCTATTGATCTTTTAATAAGTTTGTAGCCTGTGGCCCGAAAGATTTATTAGGCTGTTGGCCCATTTAACTTTTTTATAAATGTTGGCCCTTTTACTGCATCCATAGGTGAGAGAACCCTATAGACAAATGCAATCAGGGTTTTTCTATAGTGTCATGTGGGCACCATTAATAGAGTCCATACGTTTACTTGGCATGCTTAGTCAGCAAGCGATTCTCACCAACTCGTCCACTTCAAAACCCCCCAGTTCAGTCCAGTCCCACTGGAAAACTTCAGGTCTGTTTGGTATTAATTATAAACCAAATAATTTATAACACATTTTGAATTTTAGATTTTAAAGACATGTGACTTAATTTGATTGGTTAAATTTTAGAAAGTTGTTATTTGATTAAAGACAAAACCGAGGCTGAGTATTGGCAGAAAACAAGTCAAACAATGACGATGGGTAAAGTAACCATCTTATATTCTGGTCTCTATCATCCTTGTAGCAATGTTGACAAGATAACTGAGAACACATAAATCCAACGTCCATCCCCGACATATCCAAAGCTTTTAACGTCTTGCCCACATTGCGAGATCGTCATCAGAGGTAGAAAGCTTGCATATTGCTGCAAAACTACACGAAAGCACCTAGCTATATATACAACATTAAAAGTTCCAATGTGGGTGCCACACTTAGGACCATGGTGAACTATATATACAACATTATAAGTTCCTATGTGGGTGCCACACTTAGGACCATGGTGAACTAGCTTTTGTTTGAAATTCACGCTCACATTTCTCGACCTCCACTTTCAAAACATCGACTTCATTATCGAGCTTTCTTTTCTGTTTTTCAAGCTCTCCTAATCTCAATTCCAGAGTCTGAATATATTGCTCAATTACATCTCGTTCCAGCTTAGCTTCTTCATACCTCTTCCATTCTCGGGTCTCTCTCATCCTTTTAGCAGTACTCACAAGATTATATAACCGAGAACGCAGAAATCCAACGTCCATGCCAAACCCCTCCAGCCCTCTTAATTTCTTGTTCCACTCCACGAAATCGTCGCTAGAGGTTGAAAGCTTGCATTCTTTGATGTCATTGGCAATTTTTGTGGCCACTGAAATCGTTCCAGCCACTAACATAGTGTTGTCACCTTTGAGGAAATCATGAAGATACGAGCCCCGAGCTTTGCAAAGCTCATAGTAGTTCCTACGTACTTCTTCTTTTAGCATAGTGTCGAGACTGGTGCCATTAACTATGATGTTGAACTTGTGAAACTCAATAAAATTTCCTTGTAGATCAACACATGTATCTTTGGCCAGAGAATTCTCACAATTGGCAAAGTCCTCTATAGCATTGGTAAAACTCAAGGAACAAGAGTTATCTTCTCTACTGCATCTTGTATTCTCCTTACCACCATCCAGACCTTTTTCTATAATTTTGTGCACTTTAAAGAGCATTGAGAGAACAAAATTAGACAGTGCAAAACTTAAAGCACAGCCTACCGGGATCTCTGATTTCTTCAGCACTAGTGTCTAGATTTGAAGTGTCAAGAGCTCCATCATCAATCTCAATTGAACTCCTTGCTCTCACAATGTATACCTTAGATACAAAGACATGATCAGGAAAACCTCAAAGACCGATGTATCCAACGTAACATATATATATATATATACATTGAGTCAACAATAATAATAAGGTAAAGGGATATTATTATGAGAGAACACAAATATATTAATGATGATTTTGAACATAGTATTAATTGATGGTGTTACCTTAAATCTATGGAGCTGCACCAAATGAAAAACGAGGACATCATGCTTGCGCAATCCATGCTGAAGCGAAAATCCTCTCCAACCAGCACTTAGTGCTGTTTTATGGCCAGCTGCAAGGAATTTTACTTGATAATCTCTGCCAATTTCATCCTCCAAAACAAATATTTGATCGTCCTTTGGCATGTTTGTTTTGCAAAAATTCCAAGGGATATGCTGCCACGGCAAGATCATACCATCCGTAACACTAATTTAGATGATGCATTTTAATCACTGAAGACTAATTAATACAAGCTAGGACACTTAGGAGCCAAAATGCTCCAGAAACATGAGAAGGAGACATTGACCTGACGAAGCTCGGGAGTTTTGGGTCCAATTTGGCTTGAACCCCTTTCGCTCGCTTCATGGTGGAAGAAGATGTTTCTCCCTCTTGCAAGTTACCATCATCGTCATTTTCCATCTTTCTTTTTCTATTTTATTTATTTATGATAATAATAATTAGATGTGTCCACAATCATGTTTATCTTAATTTTTTAAAATTTCCAACTGATTTTACTTACTTTTTAGGAACCTTGGAATTCATGGACTGATCCATTTCCTGTAGCATAAAAAATGGGTACATCACATCCTTTAAAAATTATAATAGCATTGAAACTTGCTCTTCATCCGCAACTCACCCCAAAATTATTATTATAGAGATAATTTCTCCTCACAAGAGTCAAGAAAAATTATAAAAGGTAATATAGTATAGATTGAAGAGAGAGAAGAGGGGGATATATACCACAGGTGTTGAAGAAAAATTAATTCGTTTCCCTTTACAATTAAAGTACTGATGGATGGTCATTTCATCTTCTTCCCAACTTTCACCTTCTTCTCTTTGCTGCTCAGAATGAAATTCCACTTCCTTTGCCTTATTATTTTCTGGAATAGCTTCTTCTTCTAGTTCTCTAAAGCTATTTCCAAACCTGTATCTCATTTTCATACGGTCAATATTCCATTTCTTGGCATCTTCTTCAACTACCGTATTCCGAAAACAATACCTCCGTTCTTGATCGCCGGTGTTCCACTTCTTGGGATCTTGCCGGTGCCGGTGGCTGGTTCTCTCGCCACTTGCATACATTATTATTTTAATTAACTGGAAGAAGAGATAGATTTGAAGTATGCACACACAGGAAGGAACATATAAACACAGAAAGGCAGCTGGGGTTGACAGATTGATCAAGGGTGGACTAGCCTCGTAGTGGGTAACTGAACCGACTGAGATCGAAAGAAAAGTAGCAGCCAACACGTGTTGTAATTTATCTTGTGTAGTTTAACGGCAGGAAAAATTTTTATTACTATTAATTAGTTAATTAATGGTGCAGCACAATCATACACTTTTGTCAAGAAAAAGTTTTTACTCCATCCATCTCAAATTGGCAAAAAATAAAATAAAATATAGGGTTATTTTCACTGTAGGTCCTCAATTTTTTAATTTTATATTAATTTTGTCTCCATTCTTTTTTTGAGCCTACTAAGTCCCTAATATTTTATTTATTATCGTCTTCCGATCTCACAACGTTAAATTTTGTCCTCAACCTTTCAATTTTCATTATTAAGCCATATTAAAATGACTATTATACCATTGATATTTTATTTCCACTAGGGGTCTCCAAAAATAACAAATAATATAAAATAAGAAATTCACACACTCAATAATAACAGTCAGAAATAATGATAAAAGAAAAACTCGATCTATAACGGTCTCGATAGATATCAAATTTATGTCGAAGAAAGTTGTCGATCTAAGTATAAACGTAGCGAATCGGATCTGATTTCTTAATTATCACATATCACGTGATGAATATAGATTGGGTCAATCTGCTCAAAATTGATTTTTGATTTATAAAAAAAAAACCCTAATAATACTTTAATTCTAATTTAATATCTTATCTCTTTTTTTTTCACCTTAATTTGCCCCATATTTGTTATCCCTCTCAATTCAATATAATCCACTAATTGTTAATTTATAACAAATTAGAATTAGTGCAGTAGGGTTCGATTTTATTTTTGTAAATTGAAAATATTTTTTTTTGTAGATCCACGTTGATCTATATTTACTACGTGATATATGATCATGATTTATTGTATTGACTCTCAGATCAAAAACTTTTTTTTAAGCAGATTAGGTATTCATCAAGTTTCGAGTAGAACGAGTTCTTTTTTATTATCAATACAGGCTAGGACATGAGGAATTTTTATTTTATATTGTTCTTTATTTTTTATTTTTATTTAAATAATAAAAATTTTAATAGTAATTTCAATTAGAATTAACATTAGTAATTGAAAAGTTGAGCAGAGCAATGTTATATCCATAGTAATACTTTCTATACTAATATTGTAATTCTTACTGTTAATATCTATTAAAATTTTCATTATATCATTAATTATTTATATAAAACATAAAGAACAATATAAAATAAAAAATTCACACACTCTAACCCGCTCTAACACAACTGAATGAAAATTTTAATAGATACTAATAATAAGAATTAAAATGTTAGTATGAAAAATATTAATAGAGATATAACATGATAAAAAAAATAAAAGCTTGAGCTTTTATGCGGTCAAAAATAGTAGGACAAAATTATATAGAAATTAAAAGGTTGAGGACCTATAGTGGAAATAAAGAATTAAGGGTATAATAGTCATTTTGATAGGGGTTAATGGTGAAAATTGAAAGATTAGGGACGTAATATAACGTTGGGAACGTAATACGATAATAAATGAAAGGTTGGAGACTTAGTAGGCTCAAAAAAACAATGGGGATAAAATTGATATAAAATTAAAAGGTTGGGAACTTAGAGTGAAAATAATCCTAAAATAAAATAAAATAAAGGTAGGTATGTGGAATAAGGTACATCTGAAGCTACAGCAATGACACACGAGACTATATATATTATGTAGTATATCTTGATACACATCATATTACTGTATAGCATATACTTTTAAGGGTGGTGAACCTTTCAATAGCAAAGGTCTTCTCTTTGTCATCACGGCCGGCTGCGGCCTAAATATGAGCTGTCTAAGCAGTTGGTTAGGGCTCGCGACTATGACTAAACCCGAATATAAAGAATTTTGATTTTGAAAACTGAACCTTGAAGTTAGAATATATATAATTTGAGTATGTCATTATTAAATATAAATAGCATGTATAGCTTAGTTCGCAATTAGGGTAAAAATAACTTGTAGACATTATTATGGTCACGGCTCACGGGTTCTTCTTCCACCAACATAAATGTTGTTTAAAATTTTTCTAAGTTTTTAATCTTTTAATCCAGGACCCAAGAAGAGTTTTTGTTCATTGTCATACTTAGAGCCCCCGAAAACTTAGCACCGGCCCTCTTTGTAGTCACTAGTACTCTGTAAATTAAGTTAGAGATGATTATCTTTTCACAAGATATACCGTAACTAGCCTTGTCTAACATGCTAGTAAGGGCTAATTTTAAACAGAAAAGCGTATATGAGTCTGAGTAGAAGTGTAAAAATAAATAAATACATACAACTATAGAAAAGTGTAGCGTCAATAGTCAGCTAAAACTAGAGCATGTTAAACGAGCCATTGATCATTTTTCACAGCCTCATCAGATAATGAGATCATGGGCTATCAGCTAAAAAGTATGGCGTTAATATAGTCAACCAAAACTAGAACATCTCGAGTGAGCCATAGAACATTTTTCACTTGCTCAGATAATGAGGGACCATTAGCTATTAGCTTTTTCTTTAAACATTTGCTCACGTATTTGAATCCCCGCTTCCAACCCATCCACTTCAATCTTTAGTTTGCTTCTTGCCTGTTTAACCTCTGTTAGTTTCATTTTCAGAGTCTGAATCTCATCCTCAAAGTCAGACGTGTGCTCTTCCGATCTCTTAGCTTGTGCGTGCTTCTTTAGTTCCGGTGACTCTCTTACCTTTGTAGATATGTCGACAAGATAACTTAACCTAGAACGCAAAAACCCAACGTCCATGCCCCATGCTTCCAATGCTTTCAATTTCTTGTCCCATGTAGCAAACTCATTATAAGAGGTAGAAAGCTTGCACCCTTTGATACAATCAGCAAGATTCACCGTCTCTATGATAATTCCGATTGCTAACATATGGTTAATGCTCTTGGGAAGAACTTGGTGAAGATACGGGCAAGGCAAAGCTCATAATACGTCGCACACATATCCTCCGCAATCTTGGAGTCCTCAATTAAGCTACTTACTGCAGTATTAAACTCTTGAAAATCGACGAATGATCCTTCAAATTCAGCAGCCCTTAAATTCTCACTGTTCTCAGTCTCGTCCCCAGCATTTCTAACATCCGATCTATTTTTTTTGGCAGCCTGTCATTTTGATCATTCTCTCCAATGTAAAGGCCGTCAGATTTCTCTCCTGCTTTAGTGCCTATTGCATTTTTCATTTCGTTATGTAATCCTTCGTGAATAATCAAATAAATCATGATAAAAACGTTGAAAGTTGCATATCATATATAGAATGCAAAATTTAAATTGCAGACTCACCATAATCTCTTTCTTCTCCATTAGAGAGGAGATTTGAATTGATAAGAGTTCTGTCAATCTCATCTGAGGTGCTTGCTCTCACTATGTACACCTACATGCAAGAATAAACGAACATTATCTATTATAATTGGTAAATGGCTTGAGCAAAATAACATTGTTTAGAACAATGCGAAATTTGCGATATCACGCTGTTACATAGTCAAATTATTTTCATCTAGTTCCAGGAAGCCAATTGTAATATTAAATCAATACCTTAAATCTGCAGTTATGCACCCAATGAAAAACAGCTACATCACCCTCAAGTATGTTGTTGCACACCGCAAATCCTCTCCAACCACCACTCAGTGATCCCCTCCGTACGATATACTTAGTTTTATATTTTATCCCTGATTCATCCTCCAAAATAATAGATTCATCATCCTCTGGCATGTTTGCTTTGTGGCGAAAAGATGAAGGGATATGCTGTTGGTTCGCCGAGGAAGATCATGTGAATAAAGCTATAAGGTAATGATCTGCATACTTTATGAAGCTTATGCAAACACTTACAAGCCAAAAGCCTTTAGTAGCATTAGAACGTGTCATTAATTTTATGATGCTAGGGAATTTGGGATCCAAATTTACTTGAATGTCTTTTGCCCGGTTCATTATATCAGAATTGGTGACTTGAAGGTTTGGATTGACATCCTGTGTCATTCTTATCTTTCTTTTCCTGTTTTATAAAAATGCCAATGTAAGATTATTAGATAAACTCAAGTTTCTGATCACAATTGTACCAAAATCAAACAACATTTTCTTTTCCGAAATCCCAGGCTGTTCATATTCACCTACCTTGTGGAGCTCCCAGAATTCAAGAGAACTGCCTGCAGGATAGATCAATCAAGATTCTGTCATTCTTCAGATTAACTGAAGACTGTTTGTATATATAGATTAATTGATAAGCAACACTAATTGATAAGCAACACTAGATTAAATTTCTTAGCCCACATGTTTATAATCTACAGGGGAATTCAGGGGATTGCAGAACACAATATCCGAAAAATGCCCCACCAAATGACTACCCAATTTTTGCAATTTCTGAGGAAACACGGTGGCAGATACAAAGGGGATTGGTGCCCAGTGCCCACATCCAAAAAACATGAGATGAGAGTGGGGAAAAGATTTCTGCATATTAGAAAGAGGGGAAAATGAGGGGAAGATGGAGTTCCAACCAACGTTGTCCATCATTTCCATCTTTCTTTTCCTGGTAAGATTCCATTGATTAGAAAAATTTTGCTGACTTTTTAGTTCTCCTTGAAATCTTAGTTTCTCATTACAATTCTACCAAAAATCAAATCATTATTTTCTAGAAGCATTGATGCTTGAAATAACTTACCTATTGGAGCTCATAGTAGCCAAGTGAGTTGCCTGTAAAATGGATCAATATATAGAAATAATGTCAGTAACCAGAAGGGCTGTGTAAAGAACCAACCAGTCAAAATGAACTAACAATTTGAATATGTAAGAAATCATCACTAAAAATCCCCAGGAAAACCATTTTTCTTTTCCAAATCTCAGGTAGCAAAGTTTATTTTTACATAGAAAGCATAACAAATGCCAAACATGACAGGTAGTCGAAATAAATCAATAAATCGATGATATTGTCTAGCATCTACATTCTAGAATCGTTTCGGAAAGCTTTCTTGGGACTCATCTTTCAATATAGATCAGAAGGAAAAGTGAATGCCGCTTACTTCCTCAGTTTCATGGTATTCAAGATACTGCAGCCTCCTCTCCATCTCTAACTGACTTTTGTTGGCCAGTAATGGCATTCCCAACTTGTTCTACCGGTATAAGAAAACAATTTGATGTAAGTACGAAAAGATGATAGATCGGAAGAGAACCACAAAAGATACGACTACAAGGGAACATAACGAACCGAACTGATCCAATTCATTCCATTCCACAATGAAAAAGGGAAAAGAGAGAAGCTAAAAGATAAAACATATTTGCAAGGGAAATGAGAAATAAAAATAACATCAGTAAATGACACAGCATAAATTAGTTCAGTTCCAATATCATGTACTCAATCATGTATGCACTTCTTCTCTGTTTACAACATCATAATAACTCAGATCAGAACCTAATATTTGCATCTCAGTGACAGATTCTAACTATAGGTAGTAGATTATCTACCCCTCGGACCCTCTTAACACCATGTGAAGACCTCAGCAAATATTTTCTTGCGGGTTTTTCATATTTCCAAAGGCCTCAAATAAAATGCCAGAAATCTTTTCCCTTGTATCAAGCAAGTTAATCAAACAGGCCTTGAAGTTTACCATATTTACATAGCTCTGTTTAAAAATATGCCTCCAACTCACAACAAAACATTTTCATTCTGTAATACTAGCAGAAATCAAGAATCAATTACCAAACCCCCCCCCAAACCCCCAAAAACCAAAACAAATCAAATGTCAAATTTACGTTCTGCGCGCAATATTTCATTTTTCCTTCTGTTAAAAATTACCTAAATCCCACTACAAAACAAAAATTATACTGCTCCCAAGTTGTAGTTTCTAACAGATACTTTATGATTCTCTCTTCCTCTCACAAAAATATAATAATGAGGTAAAATTATTACTATTTTTCAAAATTTTCATGAAGCACAGAAGCAGTGTCATAAAATACAGTAGAGAAAGAGTTACCCGTTTGGACCCAAAACATTCTTGGATGGTCAACTGACCTTCATCTTCCAAAGTGGGTAAAGTTTTATCTGCCCTATCAATCCCTTGATCTTCATCTTCTGAAGGGTCGTCTTCTTCGGAAGGATCCTCTTCTTCTGAAGGATCTTCCTCTTCTGAGGTTATAATTTCTCCTTCTTCCCTTTCTTCTTGCCCTATTTCTTCCTTTTTCAGTTATATTAAGCTCAGAGACTCACAGTTGCATGCATTCTTTCTTCTTCACTTTTAATATACACAGTTACACTTATTGAGAAGACTATACACACACATAGATACACAGTAAAAGGGGGCAGAGGGGTGGAGCGCGTGTACGGTGACTGTAAAGGCTTATGCAGAAGAGGAATTCTTCAGGCATCTTTAGCACTAACCAATTCTCAAATATCACCATTTCTTGCAAAATTTTAGTAGTCAATTTCTTCTGTAATGTCATACCATACAATAATATGTTACGAATTGGCTGCACCCTTTGGTCGGTTGAGTACCTGAATACATTTCACGTGAAAGGTTGGGGATGATTTCAGCAATTTCCTTTTGTGCCAACTATTCTGTGTTGCACTTCTCCATCAAATTACTCAGGGTTAATTTCACAAATCATTCATAACCTTTAAGTTAAGAATCGATTTCATCCTCAATTTTTTTAAGACACACTACAGCCCCTAATCTTTGAAAAATATGACAAATCGTCCATTTTTATACTATTCCACAAATTTTTAACAAAAAGGAGATTATATCCCATATACTTTTTGAATTTTTTTTTAAAAAGTTTGAAAAAATAAAAAATTAAAAACTAACACAACCCACCCCACCCCGCACCCCTCCCCTCTCCGGCGGCCACAAATGGGAGAGGGGAGGGGGCGTGGGGTGGGGTGGGTTGGGTTGGGTTGGGTTGGGTTAGTTTTTAATTTGTTATTATTTTTTAAACTTTTTTTTAAAAATTTAAAAAGTCTCAGGGGTATAATCGTCTTTTTGTTAAAAATTTTGAGGAATAGTATAAAATGGACGATTTGTGCCTATTTTTCAAAAGTTGGGGGCTGTGGTGTGTCTTAAAAAAATTGGGGATGAAATCGATTCTTAACCAGAGGTTAGGGATGATTTGTGAAATTAACCCAATTGCTAATAGTCCTTGCGAAATTAGTAAATCCTCTGCTAATTATCTTTGTTATGTGCTTCTCGATGCATGCATGTGGTGTCAAATCCTACCTTGCCAGGTAATTGAAGGACGAACTTTCCATGACACTTCATACATATCATGATACTTGACGATTGTATGACCATTTTTAGTGCTGCAATGTTAACATTGTACAAGTGACCAATAAATTTAAGAGGGAAAAAATAGATGCGAGAGAGAGAGGCACAGATACTCAAATTAATCGTACTCTTTCGACCCCTGTGAAAATAGCTTATCCGTTTTCATTCTGCCCAATTTATAACTCACTTTTACTCTTATTTAATATACATTGTTATCAACAAATAAAAAGTATTAAATTAAAATGATATAATAATTAAATAAATGTGCATATTAGAAAAAATATTTTTAAAATGCATTTTTCTAAAAATATTAATTGAACCTAATATTGATATTAGTATCGGAGATGCTCTAAATATTGTCTGTAGATACATTAAAGAGCGTCTGCAATGCTTTCTCCCAAAAAAAAAAAAAAGGCATCCACAAATACAATCGAAGTGTTAAATTTAATTAGTCACGTTAACATTAAAATAGATTTTAAGTGATTGTTAAGTACGCAATGGCAATAGAGCGGTGTTCACTTCGGGCCGTGGACAGGGACGGCCGGGTCAGGAATCTACATCTCATTGCCATCCCTCTTGTTAAGTGACATGTCATCATTTTAAATTTAACTACTACTTAGTAATTACTACTACATTTAAGCCGTTAGCTTAAAATATAACTCAACTAAAATCAAGTAGGTCAGACTAAATTCACTTCATAAATACCAACTAACCTTAGTTGTTAAAATTGTTGTTAAAAGTTAACAATAGTGTTAACATTGGTGTTAAAAAGATTTTTTTAATAATTTTACAGATCGGAAGAGCACACGTAACACTATCAATGTGACAATAATTTTAAATCGTTAACTAACAATGGTACTAAAATGGTGGTTTAACACCACTAATATTAACGCTCTAACATGACAAATTGTAATGAAAATCATACAACTTGATTGAAAGGGAAAAGCAATATGCACCTACTACTATTTCATAAATTTGGTCAAATAAAAATACCAAACTTCTGAGTACTTCACTGATTTGTTTTGTTTGCTAAAGTTGAATGCTATTTTGACCGGCATCCATCATTATTCTTTTTGAATATTACATGGGATGTCATGGAGGGGAATTCAATTCTAGTCTAGAGTGGGGGCAATTCATTTGGATATTACTAAACTACTCGGGCCTTGGTGACTTGCATTCATTATTATCAAATAAAATCACTATTGTGTTGTAGTGCATCATAATTTTGACCATAGTTATTTGTGCATCAGTGGAAGACATCACACTCCCATATTTTTTCCCATGTTATATTTGATCTCTTGTAACAGTGTTGGTGTTACGTGAATTTTGACCGTATGGTGCTATACATCTGGTTTTATGTCATTTTTACCAAGTTAGATGAATTCCAAATCTCAATGATGTATTAAAGCTGTCTTTGGAAAATGAACGAAAAGATTGTCCAACTACCTAGTTATAATTTGTCTAATGACTAGGATTTTGTTTTTATTTGTCCAACTACTTCAAAAGAACATGGAATTATTGGCCGCATGGTTTCGTTATATGCGGCCTGATGCGGCTGGCTTCGGGAAGGAGAAGATTTTGTGGCCCCATAAGAAAGAAGGCGTGGGGTGGGGTGGGGTGGGGTGGGTGGGTGGGTTTTTTTTAATTTTTTATTATTTTTAAACCTTTTAAAAAAAATTTAAAATGTTTATGGGGAGTATAATCGTTATTTTGATAAAAATTTGGCGGAACAGTAGAAATATGGACGATTTGTGTGCATTTTTGAAAGGTTGAGGGCTGTGGGGTGTCTTAAAAAATGTTAGGAACGAAACCGATTCTTAACCCAAAGGTTGGGGACGATTTGCGAAATTAACCCTTATAAATATTATGTGACATTACACGATAAGCTTAATAAATAAAAATGTCTCTACATTTAACTAAACTTATATATCATCATTTTTTATGATGGGGAATTATATTCTCACCACTACAAGAAGTGTTGATCACACTACATTTTAAAATTTATTTTTAATTCTTTCACCACACATCAATTTACTATTTTAGCCTTATAATGAAAAAGATTATTTCGTGCACCACAAATGAAAATTTCCAGACTCTCTCTACTATTCCAGAGAGACCGACTCTCCATAAGCAAATGGGGCTGGAAAACACAGTACGATCAACTGATTCTGCTTTGTCTTACCTTCAATATTTTGAAATCCAGTTTATGGATATATAATTGAGGAAACGTGGAAGGCGTTATCTTTGTACCAGGACGAAGAAGAGGTTCAGAACTTGTTCTGGACGGAGAGACGATTGCGACCCACTTTCGAGAGAATCAGTGTGCTTTGCTTGGGCAAATCCTAACTCGCCAACTGCTTCACCGTGAGGCATTCAAAGCAACCAAGCTTAGCATCTAGAAGGCAGACGGAATTGTGCAGATAAAATTTCTTGAGGTAGACACTATTCTAATTTAGCTCAGCAATAGTCAAGACCGAATGAAAATTTCCCTTGCTAGACTTTCGAAAAAAGAAATCTCTCGGGTCTCTCTCCCTTGCGAACAAGGAGACTGACTCTCTCAGCCTGGGCATTTTAGGTTCTGATTTTTACTTTTTTTTGCCATTTTTTTTTTGCTATTTTACTGTTGGTTTTTGATGTAATTTTCGCAACACTGCTGAGGTTTACCTGTCTGCTTGCTTCTACCATGGATTCAGTTGAGGCCCTTTGGAAATCGATGACCTTGCATCACGACGAAGAGTTAGCCATCAAAAGTAATGCCCGAATTCTATTCTTTTCATCAAAAGTAGTTTCTTCACATTTTACTTAGCCATATTTACACCATTTTTATTGCTTTTCCTTGAACAATTCCTTGATTTTCTTCCTTCCTCTAATCTTGATGATTTTATTTACGAGTCAGTCCGCCACTTGATGTTTCAAAAACATCAAGTGGCGGACTGAAGATTAAAGGGGTTTCTTGAAGAACTGTGGTGTATTTAGCATTAGAAAATAAACAAATAATTTAAGGTAGTGGTTATTTAGGCCAATTTCCTTATGGTTAATTTAGTAATACAATAAAATATGGTGTAGTGAACATTTTTTTGTTGTGGGGATATAATTTCCCTTTTATGATAGCAAGTTTCCATATGGGATTGTGATAACATTGTTGCACTTCATTTTTTTGTGTTATTAATATTGAGATTTTCATATGTGCATGTCTTTGATTTTGTTAGTTCTTCTACAATTTCAACTTAATTTCTCATTAAGTTGAAATATGTTTAAGAAAAATAAGTTCACTTCCTCAATTTTTCTCTTCCCCCGCCCCCTACTTTAGTTAATATATCCATAGATTACATTCTAAAGGCATATCTAACTCTTAAGTCGCTTATCATTTGGTTAAAACTAGTCAAACATTATTTATTAACTCAAGTTTTGTAAACAATTCAACATAGATGCTATTTCAAACACAAATATGAACACACCCGTCCAATGCAGGGGCTCAAACTAGTAATAATAATAACAAAAAAAATAATGAACACTAGCTAGAGCTAGTAGTAGCTTTGGTCTAATTTCTCGATCATCAAATTCCTTTCTAGCCACCAGCATCAAAGCAAGTATGAGGCATTGGGAAAAATAGAAAATATTATCATCCGAGAATTAGTTAAACATGCATACCATTCATGTAAATTATGAAAAACTTTAGGAAGAGATGGATTCATCTAAATTGTATATGACAAACGTTAGGAAGGGATGGTGGACTGGTTGAGAATAAAGTTTCCTCAAGTCTAAGAGCATGATTAATGTAGTGGGGAAAAACCCAAATTTTGGATTTTTCACCCCCCCAAAAACCATTTAATGTAGAGGGGAAGAAGGGGAAAAAAGCCATAGCAGGGGAAAAGGTAAGTTTGGTCCAACTCACCTTTTTCCCCCCTACTATATTCATTAAAAATATATATATATATATATATAATAAATTAAAAAAATAATTTTATGTAAAATATTTGATATTAATTGTACCTTAAAAATAAATAATGACAAAATAATTTGTAAAAAATTTTAAAAAAATAAACAAAATCCTTTAATATACTTTTTCCCTAGTTTTTCCCCTACACATTATTTGAAAATATGTTTTTCCCCCTGGTTTTTTACCCTTCACTTTTTTCCCCTTACATTTTTTCCCCCAACATTAATCTTGCTCTAAAACAACGAAACGTTTGACCAGGTTTCTCTAATAGTTGTTTTAGATCATGAGGGACATTTCTCAGATTATAAAGGTCCGCGAAATATTCTCGACCAAGTTTCTTCTTCTTCCATCTCACACTCTTTTTGTCATCTTCTAATATCCAGCCAAATTTGGTGTAAGGAATGTGAGTTAATTACCCGAAATGTTACTGTACTTTTAAAAAGTTTTCTCAAATGCCATTGTACTTTAAAACTTACCTAAAATGCCAATATACTTTTAAAAAGTTATCTCCAATGCCATTATACTTTAAAACTCACCCAATATGCCACTGAACTTGTAAAAGTGTTATCTCATTTTCTAGCTCCATTAAAAAATACAACTGACTTAATGACATGACTAATAGAATTTACCAAGTGACATCTTGACTGTTATTTTTTTAACTAAGTGTTGATCGACTGGCAAATAAGATAATATTTTTAAGAATTTTGTAGTATATGAGGAAAGTTATATAAAACTTTATAAAGTTTTAGTGCCGTTGTACGTTATAAAACTTTCCTCATATGCCACTAAACTCGTGAAAATATTATCTCATTTGTCACTCTGTAAATACCCGGTTAAAAAAATAATGATAAAGATGTCACGTGGTAAATTTCATTAGTCATGTCATCAAGCTTGTTAAATTTTAACAGGAGTGACAAATGGGATAACACTTTCACAAGTTCAGTGATATATCAGGTGAGTTTTACAGTATAATGGCATTTGAGATAATTTTTTAAAAGTGTAGTGACGTTTCAGGTAAGTTTTAAAGTATAATGACATTTGAAATAATATTTTAAAAGTACACTGAGATTTCGAATAATTAACTCTAAGGAATGTAGAGGAGAAGATTTCCTCTGAAATCATATTAGCCCAAACTCGCGTTCCAAACCCATAATGTCTGTCTAGAAATGGCACCCGTCGAAATTTCTCAGACCCCCGTTCAAAAGCAATAATGGAAAAATTACTGCTAGCGTCCACCGTGTATCCTTTTTGACAAATGTATATTACGCCGTTGACACACAAGTAGATGTCAAACGAGTGGAATCCCAATCCTTGAAAACGAGGTCGAAAGGAACATGTACGTATATTTCTCCATGTATATGAATCTCTGCCCAGTGTAAAAATATTTGCGACATACTTGACATCTACATAACTGATTGTATAGAACGCCATCTTTGTACATCACCGACGTTTAGAAGCTTGTATTCCTTGGTCAAAGGATCAAACCCCAGGAAACTACACATCCAAACGTAGTGAA
>CAVNYN010219794.1:0-10927 GCA_963692815.1 Nyctanthes arbor-tristis
TGTAGAATTGGAAAGTTTGTTAAAGGCTAAGAACTAGTGTTTAAAAATGAAGAGTTAGTGTTGTTATGTTGGTGGAATTTATGGTTCTAATATGTGATATTTCTACAATTTTAAAATGAACTAAGTCTAGAATAATTGTAAAGAAGGGGACTTAGTAAGATATGGATTCAATTTCCACTTTCAAGTGAAAATGAGAATTTATTGAGCTATTATAAAGTATTAGATATATATATATATATGTCAAGAGAATATCTTACACATTATTTAGAATGATGATACCAAGGAAGAATGACTATTATTGAAATTAGAGGTATGAAGTGTTGTTGATATTTTAAAGATGTGATCATATGGAAATTGAGAAAAATAATTGACATCAAGGGGTATTATCTAGTTAAAGAAATTATGAAGTTGTCATGAATTCAAAGGAAAGAATGGAATATGGCTTAAAGAGTAAACATATGTTAATCTGGAGGGATTAATAGAGTATATGGTGAACAACTTAGTAAATTTAGGACGTGGAATAAATAAATAGAGAAAAATGGGAAAATGAATGAATGGAATGATTCGAAAGTTGTGAAAATGAAATTATCCGGATAAGAAGATTTTATGAGAAAAATGAATTGAAATTTAAGAGTCTTCATGTTATGCTACAGGAAACACAAAAGGAGCTACATGTACATCGCTACATAACCTGTGAGTGGAACTCTTCTCTCATTTCTTCCTAAACGAACATTATTATGCTTTGATTCCACGTAAATTTGCAATGTCTATGATGATAATGTATTTCAAAGAAATTTCCCAAAGGATTAATATTTTCTTAAGAAAAGTTCGTTATGCATCTTATATAAAATGATGATTTATGCTCTTCAAAAAAAAAGTTTCTATTTGAAATATGATTTGATGATGCATGAAAACGCCAAATTTGTATCCGATGTCATGATAAGCCGCCTACGGGCGAAGGGGGCTATGGCTCAAGCTGACCAAATGAACGCCGCCCAGGCAAAGGGGCCTGTGTGCTAGCTATGGCTCAAGCTGTTTAATTGTGCCGCCTAGGGTGAAGGGGTCATAAGGTACCTATGACTCAAGCTGACCATCTACGCGCATATGACATGATATTATGATCATGATATGTTGGATACTTTTTGGGGAAAATTCTATGTCAATCTTGATATGAAATAATATTTATGATGTTTTCCAAGTGAACTTTATGACGAATATTAATGAAATGATGTTTATAATGTGTTCCTACATAAATGATTTTATTAACACCAATGTTATGCTGAGATTTCAGTTTCAAGTTACGAAAGTCCATGAATTGACTTATTCATTTTATACGTGATTTTTGAGAAGATATATTTAGACTTCTCAATACATGTTTATTTTAAAAGCTCCACTCACTGGGCTAGTAGCTCATATGTTTCCAAAATGATTTTCTTCTCAGGTAGTAATTGAAGTTTGGGCAACACATTATGGTCGAGCCTGCTATTTCAAAATTTCAAGCCACCACATAGGAATTGTTATTGGTTCGTTGATATCATGAATGATTGGCTTTAATATGATTAAATTTATTAATATATATTGAGTCTTCTCATATGAATCATACTCAGTTTAGTATATTTCTCCAATTATGAGGTGGTGTTATTTATAATGAGAAATTGGCTGATTGTAATGTGTTAACATGTTGGTGTTGGTGTTGTTATTGGGCAATATACATGTTGGGGTTTTGTTAATAAAACAAGGGAGATGCTGTCGAAATTTTCTAAAATAAGTAGTATATTCATGAGCCTTGACGGTAAATTCTAGCTTCTAGTTGGAATTTATCGTCGGCGCACGTCAAATTTCTAGTAAGTTAGATGTACTGGGAGTGGGGCGTGTCAGATATGATCATTGAGAACCTGAGAAGATGAGTACACACAACAATGTTGCGTGGAATGTTCTGGTTGGAGGCAAAAGAACTCCAGATAACCAAAATGGAGAAGGAAATCAAAGCGCAAATTCTGATCGCGGAGAAGATCCATTGCAATTACATGAATCTTATCATCCTGGAACGGTTCTGGTTACAAAACCTCTTATAGGTAATAATTATCTATCTTGGAGACAATCTATAAGAGTTGCATTAGGAGCTAAAACCAAATTAGGGTTTATCGATGGTAAAATTAAGAAACCGAATGAGAATTCTCCTAACTTTGAACAATGGAAAAAGGTGTATTGCATGATAATTTCGTGGATTTTGAATTCTTTATCAAAAGATATCATAGAAGCTTTTGTCTATGCTGATTCTGCAAAAGAACTTTGGGATGATATCACGGAAAGATTTAGTAAGTGTAATGGACCTATGTTGTATCAACTGAAGAGAGAAGTAACTTGTATTGAACAAGGTACTTCATTTGTAATGGTCTATTTCACGAAATTGAAGAAACTCTGGGATGAATTTGGTAGTTTAGTCCCGGTGCCAACATGTCCATGTGAGGGCTGCACTTGTGGTGTAGCGAAACAGATTGCCGAAATGGATATGAATGAGAAATTGATTCAGTTTCTCATGGGGCTCAACGATAGCTATGATAATGTAAGAAATCAGTTGCTAATAACTAATCCACTCCAACCATAATAGAGCTTATGCTATGCTTTTGAAGGTTGAGAAACAGAGGAATGTTCATTCAATATTTCCTGAGTCAAGCGATAATACTGCAATGTTTACCAAAACACAGAACTACATAAGGGAAAATAAGTCTGGCAATTGGAATGGGGGCAAAGGTAAAGGCAATAATAAAAGGTCCAAAGAAGAAAAGGGCAAGCTGCTTTGTGAATATTGCAAAGAGAGAGACCATGAGATGGAGAATGTTTCAAGCTTCATGGATATCCTGACTGGTATAAAAAGTTCAAGGAGCAAAAAGGGAAGTCTATTGCTAACATGGCTGACACACCATTGACAGTGGGAGCAAGAGGGTATGCTGATAAAGAGAAGAGGCCTATGCAGGATGTGCAAAATATACAGCTCAGTGACATGTCACACTTCATTCAACAGGAGATTGCAAAATATGTGAGCAAGAAATCATTTTAGGGTGCTGGTAATGAAGTAAACTTTGCTCATTTTGATGATTTTGCTGATAAGAAGACTATGGAAAATGTTAAAATATGCTTTTACTATGTTAGAGAATTTAGCATATGATTCTTGGATATTAGATACAAGGACAAGTAGTCACATGTGCACTAATCTAAGCCTTATGGAAAACTATAAACCCACTACAACAATCACACCAGTCTACTTACCAGATAATTCTATTAAAAGTGTGACACACACTGGTCATGTCATTCTCAGCAATAGCTTGATATTGACAAATGTCCTTCATGTTCCCAGTTTCAGATATGACCTCTTATCTGTATCACAACTAGCACAGTCATCCAACCTGAAATGCGTTTTTTCCACGAATTATTGCCTCTTTCAGGACCTGTAGAATGAAAAGGTACTAGCTATTCGGAAATTGATTGGAAAACGCTACATATTGAATCCCAGAAACCTAAATAATTCTTCTGTATCTTCATTTCCGGTTGTTCATAGACAATTGTCCAATAATTGTAACCACAGTTTGCTTACTCAATATGCCTGTAATCAAGTTTTTGTTGATTGGCATAAGAGGTTAGGGCATGCATCCCCAGTTGTAATGAAGCATTTGGATTTTATCAAGTCCTTATGTAAAAATTCTGATGTTGATTTGAGATCGGAAGAGCACACGTCTGCCATAAATCAAAACAACAAAGGCTCCCTTTCCCTACTAGTTCTATTCACACTTCTTCTATATTTGATTTGATTCATGTTGACATTTGGGGGCCATATAGAACCCCATCCATCACTGGAACTCTTTTTATGCTAACAATAGTGGAGGATTATAGTAGGGCAACTTGGATGTATTTGGTGCTGCACAAGAACCAAATGGCTAGGGTGTTAGAAGGATTTCTAAATATGGTTCACACATAATTTGAGAGAAAAGTAAAGAGTTTGAGGAGTGAAAATGAGGCTGAATTTGTTGGATATGAATGCCAATCTTTATTACATAAGCATGGTATCTTACATCAAAAGAGTTGTGTTTACACCCCACAATAGAATGGGGTGGTGGAGAAGGAGCATAAACATTTATTACAACTTCCCAGAGCCTTAATGTTTCAAGCAAACTTACCTCTGAAATTCTGGTCACATTCAATTCTTGTAGCCACATACCTTGTAAACAGATTACCAAGTTTTCTTCTTGATTGAAAGACCCCTTTTGAAATACTTTACCAAAACAAGCCAGATTACACCAAATTAAAACCTTTTGGGTGTTTGTGTTATGCCACTAACAACACACCTCACAAAGATAAATTTCCCTCAAGAGCTTACAAGTGTATCTTCATTGGATATGTTATAGGCCAAAAGGGTTACAAATTATATGACAGTTCTACTCATCAAATTCTGATTTCTAGGGATGTACAATTCCTAGAAGATTGCTTTCCTTATCAAATGGATACATCTTCCACAGCAAACATACCTTTACCTATTGATTGCAATTCTTTCCCACTCACAGAATCATCATCCACACTAGACATATCTGTACCTATATCAGATTCATATACAAATCCTATTACACCATCTGTGTCTGACGTATTCTCTTAAAATTCCCATCCTCACACTATTCTTGACTCAACTCACATATCAGAACCTGTTACAGCATCGGAAATGGACACAGAAACTAATGATATGACTTATATTGATGACCCCAGTGGAGAGGTGCAAGGTGGTCATTCTCCACAGTTGCTAAAAAGGAGTTCCAGGAATAAAACCCAATCCGTTTGGTTAAAAGACTTTCTCACCTATACAGCAAACATTGACCCCTTACCAACAGCTACTGACCCCTTACCAGTACCTAGTCCTTCTTTTATATGCAGGGTAAAAAAAAAATTCTGACTCTTCTTCTCTTATCCCTCTATACTCTATTACTGGTTCTTTTAGTGGTGCATACATGTGTTTTCTTGCCAATGTTTCTAGTTTACACGAGGCACATACGTTTTCTCAAGCTACTAAACATAGTGAATGGATTGAAGCTATGGAAAAAGAAATTGCTGTTCTAAAAGCCAACCAGACTTGGGAAGTTACTGATTTACCAGTAGGAAAAAAGGCCATAGCTTGCAAATGGGTATATAAAATTAAAATGAAGGCCGATGGTACAGTGGATAGATACAAAGCGAGGCTTGTAACAAAGGGTATGATCAAATTTATGGCATTGACTACACTGATAGTTTTTCTCCTGTTGCAAAGCTAGTCACTGTCAGATTGTTAATTGCTTTAGCCACGGCTAAGGGACGGCCTTTGCATCAATTAGATATAAACAATGCTTTTCTACATGGTTTTTTGGAAGAAGAAGTCTACATGCTTCCACCAGAAGTATATATTAAGCTTCAAGCAGGTCAAGTTTGTAAATTAAAACGGAGTCTTTATGGTTTAAAGCAAGCTTCCCGGCAATGGAATACTAAGTTTTGTGATAAACTTTTGGCATATGGCTTTCAACAATGTCCACATGATCACTGTCTCTTTATGAAATCAGGTTCTGGTTCTTTTTTAGCCCTCTTTGTTTATGTTGATGATGTTTTAGTTAGAGGCCCAGACTATAAGGCTATTATAAGTCTAAAGGAATACCTGGATTCTTTGTTCACCATTAAAGATTTGGGTTGTGTTAAATATTTCCTTGGTTTAGAGATAGCAAGAAGTGATCAAGGTACCTGTTTGAACCAAAGGAAATATGTGTTAGATATTCTTCAAAATATGGGTCTTACAGATTGTAAAGCTACCAATACTCCTCTTCCTAAGGGCATAAAACTAGTTGCAGATAGTGGACCTCTCTTAACTGAGCCAGATAAGTATAGAAGACTGGTAGGTAGATTGCTATAGCTAAATCTCACTAGACCTGACATTACTTTTTTTGTCCAGCAACTAAGTCAGTTTGTGAATCATCCTTGTACATCACACAGCGATGCTGCTCTTCATGTTCTTAAGTACCTAAAAGGCTGCCCATCCAAAGGGCTGTTCTACCCTACGTCTTTAGATTTTACATTAACAGGTTATAGTGATGCTGACTGGGCATCTTGCTTGGATACCCGGAAATCTGTCACAGGGTATTGTGTTTTCCTTAGTTCAATTTTAATCTCTTGAAAGGTCAAGAAACAAACCACTATTTCTCAATCTTCAGCTGAGGCTGAATACAGGGCATTGAGTACAACAGTTTGCGAATTACAATGGATATCCTACATGTTACAGAGTTTACATATACCATTGGTTATTCCCCTTACTTTTTGGTGTGACAATCAGGTTGCCGTTCATATTGTTGCTAATCCGGTTTTTCATGAACGAACAAAGCATTTAGAGATAGATTGTCACCTTGTCAGAAACAAGTATAAGGAAGGTTTCAGCTCACTCAAGCATGTTTCCACCAAGTTCCAGCTTGCAGATATCTTTACCAAGGCATTAGGTGGACCACTTTTTCACACTCTCACTTCCAAGTTGGGCATGATTGATCTCCATCACTGCCCACTTGAAGGGGGATAAAGAATATATTGTAATTTTCTATTCTCTGTTTTTCTGTTTTATTATTGAGAACAGTTGGCATTATATTAGTGGCTAGTTAGTTATAATATTGTTTTACAGATTTCTTTTCCTTTTGTACGGATATATAGGCTAGAATACAATTTTTGTAAATACCGACTGTAATTTTTTCTCTCTGAAAACAGAGCTTCAAGCTTTCTTTCTTCTATCTCAAAATTGTTCATAACTAAATATCTTGATTCACCTTTCATATAATAAAAATACATTTTCGAGAAAATCACGGGGTACACAAAGCTTTTAGATGCACAAAGCCATTGAATGCACAAATCCTTTTGATGCAAAAATGGGCTCTATCACTAGTTAAACTATTACTCATGGTGTACACATAATTGACCAAGACCACATAGTAAGGCGATAAAGATTCAAATTGACCAAGACCATACAGTAAGGCCACATTGTCACAAAGCAATTCAAAACGGATAGAGTATTAGCTAGCAATACAAATACAATAAACTAATCTTTGTTTCCATAAAATTCATATTCAATTTATGAAAGCTTAATGCATGGAAGAAAATCAAAGTATCGGCTACTCACGTCTAAGATTTGCCAAAGATTATTTCAATAATTTTAATGTAGAAAAATGCTTTCAAAACCTCGATATTCTTCAATCAAGGCTAGTTTTCTAAGTTGGAATCTTTGTGTATATAGTAAGGAACCTTTTCCAAGAGACAGATAGGTATTTTTGTGTGTTTTGAGGGTTGTTTTCCTCCCTACCATACCTATGGACGAATTTACATATTTATAGGGGATAGATAGTGGTGTTTGGAAGAGATTTTTAGTGAATTCTTTAGCATTTGGCCCATTTTTATAGTTGTTTAGATTTAATTAGATTTAAGTAACAATTGAAATGACAAATGTCTTAAAACTTAGCAAAACTAGCATATTTCAAATTCCAAAAATGACAAGTGTCTTTCTAACTTGGCAAAAGCTAACACCACTTATAATTACAAGAATAACAAGTCTTATAACTTAGCGATTTTAGCACTATATATCAAATAGTTTAATTGGTTGTTAAAAATTTTTCGGATGTTATAGGTGGGGAGGGTGTTTTCTTTTTTTTTTCTTTTTTTTTATTATTTTCAAACCTTTAAAAAAATTAAAAAGTTTAAAAGGGTATAGTTGTCATTTTATTAAAATTTTTATGGAATAGTGAGAAAAAAGACGATTTGTGTATATTTATCAAATATTGGGGGGTCGTAAGGTGTTTTGAAAACGATTGAGGACTACGAAACCGGCTCATATCCAAAGAGTGGGGACTATTTGTGAAGTTAACCCAAAATGAAAAGAATAACGGAATAACTCTCTGCGTTGATTCGTACAAATTGATTGTTCAATACCATCAATCACAATGAAGAAATTCGTGAAAATGGCTTAGAAACCCCTTTTTGCAGCGGACCTTGCAGTTTACAGAAGAACGCGGAACACTTGGAGACTACTTGTTTTCCGGAGTTTATCTCGATCAATCGTCTATCGCCATGAGCTTCCTTTTTGGAAAGAAAAAGACTCCCGCAGGTTTGTTTCGCTGTTGCTTTTTATTGAAATTAAAGTTGGGAAATTTGCTCCCCAAAAAATAAAAAAATAAAATGAAATAAAAACTGGGGTACTTCATGAATTCTTTGAGATTGATAGTTTATTGCATTGGAATTTGTTTGATGGCATTGCATATTGTTATCGGTTGTTAGATTTGATCAAGGTACATCTCAGTTACTGGTGAAATTGAAATTTTAGAGTTGTCTATTGATAGGGAAACTAGAAAAGAATGACTAGAGAGTTTGGTAAAGGCTTATTTCTGTTTAAGGTTGATGAACTTACTAATTTATAAATGTTGAACTAATTCATTGAAAGAATCTGTGGTTAGCATTATCCAAGAGAGGCAAATTTCAGGAAGTGAGATTGGTAGAACACGTATGATCAAGCAGAGTATCATCGCTGTGAGGTCAAATAGAGATAAAGAACCATTGGAAACTTGGGGTAATATTTATCAAATAAAGATATTTCTTGAAGAGAAATTTTTTGTAAGTCTTGTTTATTTGAAATGTATAGTGCAAATTGATCTATGTTGAGAATGTCTTTCAGAATCGAAGAGCCTTTTCAAGTTGGTTATATTTATGTAATTTTGTTTCTTTGACCCTGAATATCAACTGTTCTCTGTTAGACTTGCCTTCTTACAATTTGTGGTTGAGAAATTTTTTCTTGATGACGGCCAATGTTGTCTACCTATTTACACAATTCAATAGTACCATCAGTTCTGTATAATGGCGTCAAACATTTTCATCTACCAACATACCACCCTTATGTTTTTGAAACTGCAGTAGCAGAAATTTCCTGACCTGTACACTGAGTTAATTTCTTTAGAGCTGCTACTGCATTCCACGATTTTTTCTGCCCTGTATGATGTCTCCCGAACTGTTATTGTGCAGCATTTTTTCTTTTCAATGTAGCCAAACATTGTTTAATAAATGAAGTTTAATTTGGATACCTTTCTTTTAAACAATTTTACTGGGTTGCACTGGACGCTTGTTAACAAAAGTTTCTACAACTTATGCCCAAGGCATTGCATCAGTAAAATGGATCATTGTGCGAATCATGTCCAGGTTATGACTAACATGTGCCATGAAATTGGGGAAGTGTTATGTGATCAATTAAGCATTTCAGTTTCCTTGTAAATGAAGGATGGTGTACTCCTCAGCTACTCCTTGACATGTCCAATGACCCGCATGTTGTGTCCCATTTTATTCGTATATGCTTCAAAATTACTAGGCCTTGAGGATACTAATTGCTTATGATATATGTCATGTCCTGAGTCAAAAAGTATAAACATGAAGATATATGTCATGCCCTGAGTCAAAAAGTATAAACATGAAGATATAATGTATAAATTTAACACGATAAGGAGAGATTAATGGACCTATCCAATGTGTGCGCATCTCAAAAAAGGGGAGAAAAAATCATGTGTTCGTGAGTACTTGTCATGAAAGTCGAATGTATGTCAGTTTCCACAAAGCTTTTGTTTGGTCTTAATTACTTACAATGTTCTTAATTACTTACAATGTTATTTTATTGTGGTGTACAGAGCTTCTGCGCGAGAATAAGAGAATGCTTGATAAATCAATTCGCGAAATAGAGAGGGAGAGACAGGGGCTACAAACGCAAGAGAAGAAACTAATCACAGAGATAAAGAAAAGTGCCAAGCAAGGGCAGATGGTAAAGAAAGCTTATCCCTAGATTCATATGTTCTCATCTTCTTACTTGTAATTGATGTTCCTCTATAACATTTCTTTAACAAGATAAAGCCGTCTCACTACCGCTTTAATGTAGCAAGTATATGAATTTTATATAAAATTAAAATTGTAGCAAGTATATGAATTTTATATTTCATTTTTAAATGGAAACGAAATGAGTGGAAATTAGTGACAGAGAAGTATTAGTACTTGCGTATCCAACAATATATGTGGATGAAATGCTTTGGTCAATTTCTACTTTGAAAAGAAATAAAAAAATAAATCCCTCTAGTTCCATGAAAAATATATATGGAGCGAGTCAAAGTATCAGATTTAAAGCTGTTGCTTATAGCCCTATTTTGGGGAAAAATGAAAGTTTTCTCTATGAATCATGGAATTTTAATTTTTCTTGCAGAAAATGAGAAGTTTAAAATTGAAATCTGATTCTCACCATTGCAATAGATGTATTTGTTTGTGTTTATATTAGGGTTGTAAAACATTTTGGTCTAGTTCTTCTCTTATGAGTGACCCTAATTAGGCATTTGGGGCGGGGGGAGGGGGGAGGGGGGAATATGTCTGAATATCTGCGTAACACATGATGTTTGTGTTTCTGTTGCTGTGCAAGGAAGCTTCATGCCTTGAACCTTCGTGAAAAAAAGAAAGGAAACAAGAGAGAGAGAGAGAGAGAGAGAGAGAGAGAACCACCAGAAGGACCCTGAGCCGTTCACTTTTCAAAAATAGTTTTGCTTTCCCTCTGGTCCTTTGAGATAGTATTTTGAACATGTAGTGTATAAAGCAATTAAGCTTTGGATAAATTTTTGACATGTGGGGCCTTGAAGAGGGACAGGGTTTCTGCTATGGGTTGTAGATGGAGACAACGAAATGTACTGTGTTAATTTATACTCTCTATCATCAGTTTTCCATTTATGCTAGCGTTTTTTTCCTTTTTCTAAAGCAGGGTCCTGGGTATTTGCTTTGCATTTTGGCATACAATGAATTCAGAAATTAAATTCCGCATACAACTTACGAAAAAGTTTTTTTTTTTTTTTTTGGTTTGGGGGGGGGGGGGGGGTTT